>CANYLF011056604.1:0-30311 GCA_948193215.1 Bocquillonia castaneifolia
AAACAACTCTCTCCAAAACGTTTGATGCCCTGTATTTCCGTATGTAAATCTTCCTAATAATTCAGTTCATAAAAGAAATACCTGACATGTTAAAAAATTAAATAAAAAAGAAATGCTCATAAAAAAATAAATAGATAAAAAAGAAATATCTTCCTGAAAGGTTTATTAACATTATACAATTATTGTAGTCTTTTTCTTGATAAATTTAGATCAATCGACATGATGGCAGTATAGCGACTGTATATTGATGCCTTCCACTGATCAGTTTTCATGCTTATAATTTTCTAAACAATTCAGTTCATAAAAGAAATATCTGAATTTCTGATGTGTTCAAGAATTAAAAAAGAATCTTCTTGCTAAAAGTTTTATCAGCATTACTGTATTATTTTTCTCGAATAAAATTAGATTTATTAAGAAACTAGACGTATTTCCGCGGAGATCTTTTTTAAAAAATTATTTATATAATATCAAATCTGAATAAATATTGTTTAATATTTATAATAATTTATTTTCATAAATAAATAGCTCGGCCCTAGTGAGTACACAAAGAAATCGCAACAAAAAGGTATATTTTGAGCAATAACTAAAAATTATTTTTAATTTAACCTCATTATTTTTGTCGGAAAATTACCAGAACGTTAAAAGAGAAACAAAAATAAAAATATTGATTTTAATGATAAAAAACTAAAAAATAGAATAATTTTGTTACAAAATTTAAAACACATGGATTAATAAAAAAAACTAAAGAATTGTATAATTTAGTAATAAAATTTAAAATACAGAATTTCTTTTAATAAGCCTTAAATCCTTTCAAAAAAAGCCATAAATAAATATAACAATCACTTTACCTTGTGGGCAAAAACAAAAACCACCTTATTGTAAACAAAAACCCCTAAAACTCTCTGTTGTAGAGATCAATGTCTTAGTGAACGACAGGGAAATTTGTAGAAGAACTTAGCTGCTCTGCTTCTGATCTGATGCAATAATAATAGTATTAGTAAAACAAAGAAAAAGAAACAAAAAAAATATAGTTGTTATTAGAGGTTTTATTCTGATATATATATATTTCTGGCCATAGCCATGGAATGCTGGCAAGTGGTAGTTGCAAGGTTCGTTCTTTCAATATACTAATTCGGTAGCATATTCCATTTGCATAAACACTCCTGTTACTTCTTTCTTTCCTTCTTGGATTAATAGATATATAATATAATCTTCTTCTTCTGTTTTTTTTATTAAGAAAGTGCTTTCTATAATCAGACCATTTGCTACATAATAACAACAATAGTGTTAGTTAATGGTGTAAAGCTAAAAGTCTGCTGCTTACCAATTTGTGTTCTTTGCTGCATGAAGTACTGCCTTTTGTTTCTTGCAAATAGACACTTTTAATGAAGGATAATCAAGTAAGTTAATTTGCTCGTTCTTTGTGAAAGGAGTGGTGGATTGAAAATCCATAGTTTTTGCCATCTTCTAGTTTCTTTCTTTTTTTTTTTTTTTATGGTAATTCTTTTTTCGGTGGGTTTTCTAACTATTAACAAAGTTTCTCATTTTATTGCTATTTTAGTTTTGTTGGGTATCTGAAGTTCCGTTTTGGGCATCTTCATTTTGGGGTTTGTGCATATATGTATGGTTTTGATCTTGTTACTGAGAAAATTTAGCATGTTATTTATTCCAGGAAGCGAGTTTTTGATCCACATGAGCCATTTCTTCGAAGGTGTAACAAGATATTCTTAGTGTTGTGTGCTGTATCTCTGTCCCTAGATCCCTTGTTCTTTTATGTCCCTGAGATTGATAGTTATAGAAAATGCTTTCGGTTGGACACACAGCTCCAAGCAGTGGCTACCATCTTGCGTTTTGCTACGGATTTCTTCTACATTTTCCGTATAATTTTTCAATTTCGCACTGGTTTTTATCCTCAATCTTATATAGTACTTGCACGTAGTGATCTTGTTGAAGATTGCTGGATCATAGCAAGGAGATATTTGAAATCGTACTTTGTAATTGACATTCTTGCAACTCTTCCACTCCCACAGGTAAGAGACTTTCCACAACCAAGGTGCTCGTGCTGTTTTCTTGTAAAAGAATTTGGACAATACTACAATTTTCCTCTTCTATTGTGCCATGGTTTTTTCTTTTTTATAATTTCTATTGTTCCATGTTAATTTGCAATAAATGCGTGCTTTTTCAGGCAGAAATAATAATTGCAGTGCAATACTGCAATGTACTGCTTGTGGCTGACATTTGGGAAACATAATTTTGAGGTGCTTTTGAAATTTGCAATGCATCATTTATTGTTATTTCTTTCTTCTTGTTGGAGTAAATTGTTTGGGAAATCTGTTACTTGCAATGGTATGCATCATTCATTGTTAGTTCTTTCTTCTTGTTGGAGTGAACTGTGTCGGGAATCTAATCTTTTACTTGCAATAATATGCAAGTATGCATCATTCTTTGTTAATTCTTTCTTCTTGGAGTGAATTGTTTGGGAAATCTTTTACTTGCAATAGTATTAGTAAGCTAGTCTGTTCCTCTGCGACTGATGTCTGGATTTGCAGATCATATGATTCATATATAATCCGATCCTAAGAACCATAGACGTGCTGTAATAAATGCAGGGAGCAATTTTGCTCATCATTCCGAAAATGGGGGGACCAAAAGCTTTGAATACGAAAAATCTGCTGAAGTTTATTGTCACATTCCAGTTTATTGTAAGGTTTCTTCGATTCTACAAAATGTTCAATGAAATGGTGAACAGTTCTAGTGGGAGGTCAGGGATTTCAAGGAATAGAGTTACGGTGGCTATTCTTTTCTACATTTGGACTGGCCATGTAAGTTTATATTTCGCTTCAAAAGGGTGCATCTTATCCTATGGCCAAAAAAAAAAATGATGAGTCAACCAAGGTTCAACTTCGAGTGCTTGATTGAGAAAAAGAAAGGGAATATTAAGTCCAAAACCATCCAAGTTTTTGGATTAGAGAGGATAAAGAAAACCAAAAGAATTGGGTCATATATTTGCATGCCCTCAACACTATAACCTTTTTTTACTTCATTTTTTTTCTAGCAGGAGAGAAATGATTTTATTATATGAAATTTTCTAATCACCTAGTGGCTGCTGTTATCTTTAGGTTGTCGGGGGATTTTGGTATTTGTTTGCTATTGAACGGGAAATGGTTTGCTGGCAAAACGCCTGTAAAAGTCAAGCTGGATGTAATCTTAACGTCTTGTATTGTGATGGACGTTCTGGAGATGGACCAAACCTGAATGTTCTCAAGTTTTTGGATCGTAGCTGCCCTGATGATTTGCAGGGTAGATCACCCTTTGATTTTGGCATGTTCATTGATGCTCATAGCTCTGGCGTACTGAAGTCAAACAATTTATGGCAGAAGTGGGTGTACTGTTTTTGGTGGTCTCTACAAAATCTGAGGTTTGTAACATATGGATTAGAATCCTATCGTGTTCAATACCTGAAAAGTCTTTCTCTACATTCTCTTTCTTCTGCAATCTCTAATTTCTGTCTTCTTTAGTCTCATTTCCTCTTCTTCCTTTCTGGTTTCTTCTTTCCAATCCACAGCTTCGGCTGCTTCTGATCTCAGTTGAGTTCTTGAAGGCTAACAAATCACCACAAATGACTTATTGCAATTTGCACCTAGCAGTTTTAATTTATTATATCATTGCAGCACTTTGGGTCAGAACCTGAAAACAAGCACTTATGTCCTGGAGATCTTCTTCGCAGTCTCCATTTTTATTTGCGGCTTGGTGCTCTTTTCATTTGTCATTGGTATTATACAGGTAATTTGTGTATACATTATTTATTTGTATCTTGAATGCCCTGTGAATGGGGCCTTACTCTTGAACAGCTAGTCATGTGAGTGTTGAAGCATGATAAGATTTGTTAGAAATTGCAAGCATTCTTTAGGATAATAAATTAGTTGTCCTAGTAGTATTTTGTGTTAGCTTTGTATGTCTCCATATGTTGCATATAGTTTACTTCACAAATCTATTTGCTTTATAATCATTGTGTTAGACATGCTTAAAGTTAACCAATGTATGCTAAGTGTGATAAGTGTCAAAGCTGCCTCTTATGTATTTGCTTATATAAGATTTATTTCGAGTTAATGATACGAGTAAGAGAGCTAATGTCTCTTTATCTTCTCATTCAAGTCACCACCTAAACATATACACATTTTGATGTTTGATGTATGGTAGTCAATTTGATGAAGCAGGAAACGATGTTGTCCATGTTATCCTCAAGGATGGCAACAGAGAAGATGAAGAGGAAATGGCAAGAAGTAGAGCACTGGATGGATAGTCATCTTCTCCCAGGTAACCTGAGAGAGGAAGTAAGGCGCAACCAACAGCTCAAATGGGAAAGAAACCAAGTCCTTGAAGTAGATAATTTTCTAGACAATCTTCCCAACAACCTTAGAAGGAACATAACACGTCATCTCTGCTTGCCCGTAATTTTTAAAGTGAGTTTTTATCCCTCCTTTTATTTTGAATTTGATTAGTTGAATTCTAGTTGCTCTGAAACAAGAATGTAGTACATTTATTGGATACCCAGTACAGATATTTAAGTTGCTCACTTGCTGTAGTTTCCAATTTGTTCAAAATAAATTTCAAAAAAAAAAAAAAAGAAAAGAAAAGAAAAAAGAACGGTAACTATATAAAAGTTGGAAAGTTTTAGTACACAGTGCTTATTGTAACCAAAGTACTCATGATTTAAATGATCCCGTGCGCTTCAATTAGAAGAAAGGTAATCTGAAGTTACTCGCTGAGCTGAGTTTCTATCTGTCTGTCTATCTATCTATCTATCTTTAAGAATATTCTTCAGTTTATCCTCAATTGATGCCAGGAGTATTATAATATCTTTACAGGTGCCAATATTTGAAAAAATGGATGAACATCTGTTAGATGCAATATGTGAACGGCTCAAGCAGGTGCTCTACACAGAGAAAACCTACATTATTCGAGAGGGAGAACCAGTTGATGAGATGCTCTTCATCATGCAAGGCAAGCTATTAACCGTAACCACCACAGATGGTGGAGGAACTGGTTTCTTTTACTCTGCACACCTCAGTGCTGGTGATTTTTTTGGAGAGGAACTGCTGTCATGGGCCCTAGACTCCAACTCCTCATCTAATCTTCCTATCTCAACTAGAACTGCTCGGACTCTGACTGAAGTTGAAGCATTTTCCCTCAAGGCTGATGATTTAAAGTTTGTTATTTCTCAATTCGTGAATCTTCACAGAAAGCAACTTCGCCACACTATCAGGTTTTACTTACCGCAATGGAGGGTGTGGGCGGCATGCTTTATACAAACAGAATGGCGGAAATATTGTAAAAAGAAGTTACAAAAGTCTCTACGTCAACAGGAACATAGTTTGCAAGAAGCATTAGCCAATGGTAATGAAAATTCACTAAGTTTAGGTGCCGCCATATATGCCTCGAGATTTGCTGCTAATGCACTCCGAGCTCAACGGCGCTCCCGCAAACCAAGCTTAGTGGAGAGGCCTCCACCGATACTGCAGCTTCATAAGCCTAAAGAACCTTATTTTACAGCCAAACAACATCATTCCTAGTCTTTGTCCACTTTCTCATTTTCACAATACCTACATTTATTTTCTATATTACCATAATTGTATCCACTTTATAATATTTGTTTTTTTAGAAAAATAAATAAATATGCATGTGAGGAAATTTTTAAAAAAAAGTAGCTATTAAGAGAGTGTTTTTTTTTGTGTTATTAATTAAGTTTTACTAATTAAACTGTTTGTTGTTTTATATCCCAATTTTTTTGATTGGGTACCATAGACTTAAGAGCCTCCTCTTGTCTACAAGGTAGTGGCTAAGGTTCTTGCTTCACGCCTGAAAGTGGTTCTATCGGATGGAATTTCTGATATGCAAAGTGCGTTTTTACCTGGTAGGTTGATTACAGATAATATTGTGGTGGCTTATGAAATTGGTCACTTTCTGAAGAGGAAAATGCAGGGGATGGAGGGTTATGCAGCTTTAAATGTCGATATGAGCAAGGCATATGACCGTGTAGAATGGCCGTTTTTAGAGAAAATGATGGAGAAGCTTGGTTTCCTAGATAAATGGATTCGTTTAATTATGATGTCTGTTGTATTTGTTAGATACTCTATTACGACCAGTGGAAGGGAGCTTGGTCCGTTTTCTCCTTCTCGGGGTCTTCGTCAGGGAGATCCCCTCTCCCCGTGTCCCTTCTTGATTTGTGCAGAGGCTCTAACATCTATTCTTCATCATTATGAAAGGGCAGGCCAAATTCATGGAGTCAGAATAGTTAGGCAAGCTCCTGTTATTTCGCATCTTTTGTTTGCGGGTGACAGTTTCTTTTTCTTCCGTGCTAATAGCCAGGAGTCTTCAGCCATCAATCATTGTTTTTCTGAATATAGCATAGCTTCGGGTCAATTGATAAACTTTGACAAATCCTCCATCTCTTTTAGTTCTAATATCTCTACTTCTTTGGCGTTGGATATTTGCCAGAGTTTGGGGGTGAAGAAAGCAGATGATCACAGGGTGTATTTGGGTGTTCCCTCGATGATTGGAAGCAATAAAAAGGCAGTGTTATCGTTTACAAAAGATCGGGTGTAGCGTAGGGTGTGTGGATGGAAAAACAAGCTGCTTAGTAAGGCGGGAAAGGAGTTGCTTGTCAAAACAGTTTTGCAAGCATTACCCACTTATACGATGAGTGTTTTTCTGCTCCCTCTCGATGTTTGTGCCAACTTAGAAAGTATGATGAACAGCTTCTGGTGAGGGTCTGGGAGGCAGAATTGTAAAGGAATACACTGGGCAAAATGGCAGCGTCTTTGTGAAAAGAAAGGGAATGGTGGCATGGGTTTTCGACTTTTACATTTACACAACCTGGCACTTCTTGGTAAGCAAGGCTGGAGGTTGCTAACCATTGGAAACTCGCTGGTTACGAGGTTATTGAAAGCAAGGTATTTTCCATCTTCTAATTTCTTACATGCATATCTGGGTTCCAATCCCAGTTACGTTTGGAGGAGTTTGTTAGCAGCTCAACATATTGTGAAGGAAGGTAGTCTTGTTCGGGTTGGGAATGGTGTAGGAACCAACATCTGGCGTGACCCTTGGGTCATTGGTTTGGCTGAAAGACGACCCTATGGTCCTTGGCCGATTGGTATGGAGGATATGGAAGTCCATGAACTGTTTCACATGGGTAGTACTTCCTGGGATATTACTTTGTTAAATGATTTGTTTACATGTGAAGAAGCCAAAGCAATTGTTTCACTTCCTACCAGCCGTTATGGTGCAAGTGATTGTTGGTTCTGGTCGCATGAGAAACATGGTGGTTATTCTGTTAAGAGTGCATACAATAGGCTGTTGAGTGGTGTTGCAGAAGTGACTGTTATTTCGAGTATGGACTGGAAAGGCTTTTGGAGTTTGCTAGTTCCTCCGAAAGTTAAAAATATGATTTGGAGAACTTGTAAAGGTTTCCTTCCAACCAAGGAGGCTCTAAAAAGGAAAAGGGTGGCTGTTGATGAATTCTGCCCTCATTGTCCGGCAGAGAGAGAAAATCTTAATCATTTGTTTTATGATTGCAAGGTAGCAGCTCATTGTTGGCAGATCTCAGGTTTACACTTAACTTGGGATCCTGGTGATGATTTCCTAACTTCATGGTCTAAATGGATGCAGCAACTTTCGTTAGATGGCAAACAGAAATGTGTAATGACGTTGTGGGCTATCTGGCAGGCAAGGAATGATAAACTGTGAAATGATAAAACAGCAAATGCCAGTCAGACGGTTTTTCAAGCTTTTAGTTTTCTGGAACAATGGCAGCAGGCTAAAGTGGTCGATCCTCGAGGGGTTTAGCTGCAAGATCACGTTCGAGTGCAGCAATGGACATGTCCTCCACATGGTCGAGTCAAATGTAATTTAGATGCTGCTCTATTCAATGGAACTCAAGAGGCTGGATATGGTACAGTGCTCAGAGATCACGAAGGGAAGTTCATGATAGCCAGAGCAGGGAAGTTGAGTAGTGTTTTTGACCCTGCTATGGCTGAAGCTCTAACTTGTAGACAAGTTCTTTCATAGCTCAAAGATGAGAATGTCCTAAATGTTGATATTGAATCCGATTGCTTGAATGCTATAACAGGCATAAGGAGAGGTATAGCTGATCGATCTCCTCTTGGTTTAGTTCTCCAGGACTGTAAATCTCTTCTGTCAGAGATTATAGGTGCTTCTTTGTCTTTTGTTTGAAGGTCTGCGAGCTCGATGGCTCACATGTTAGCTCGAGCCTCTAGTTCTATGTCAGATCACCAAGTTTGGAGAGATTCTCTTCCAACTTGTTTTACTGACGTTTCCTTTGCAGTTAATTAATGAAGTTTTCTGGGTTTTTCAAAAAAAAAAAAAAATGCCTCCTCCTGAGATGAATCAGAATTTCTATGAATATGGGTTTGGCTCTCTCTGGTTTCGTTGTACCTCAGCTCTTTTGCTTATATTTGCACAAGCCATTACATACTTTATATAGTTGTCTTCAAAATTGCCTGTTATTTTGGGACACCGGAAGTAGAATAATATAGGGAGTATTTACTATCCAAAGAGTATTATTGTACTTGTGAAGTTGATGCTTGTGTGTACTGTATGCGTCAGCGTCTCTAAATTTTGCTTTAAAACTTCAATCCTCAGATTGCCTTTTCTTTTCCTTTTTTTTTTGTTGCAGAAAACATTTGAAAAATAAAATTTTTACTTTTAATTTGTTAGAATTAAACAGGAAAAACAAAACAGAAGAAAATTACCATGAAATGAAATCTCGCTTGTAGTAGATATAACCTTTTCTCGATTGCATTCCATCTCCATCTACAATCAAATTTGTTAGCCGATGATAAAATCATAATGATATCAATCACAATTACATGATATCAATCACAATTACATTTCATGTTCCAATGATGCAAAACTTACTAAGTTCAGTAAAAAAAATTATAAAAAATTTACAGATATTCTAACTTTAAAAATGAAATATACACCACAATCAAAATTTAATTAGAGACTCCGTAAATAGGAATTACCTTATATACAGACACGCCATTCCAACTGCAAAACATATGGAGAAACTTATCCCACTAAAAGGGAGAAAATGACTGAAAATCAGAAAAGGTGGCTACAGAGTGAAATGGATTTTAACTCTGGTTTGATCTTGGTGGAGTTGGAACGGAGGATGCTGTCTAAAGTTGAAACAGCTTGTGCAATGTGCTTCCCTTTATTCAGCATGATACAGCTTACCCTGTCATGACGAAGAAACAAAACTTTAGTTTTCTTCATTATACAACTTCCTTAGAATAATTTGATTCTCAATAAAATGAATGTTATTCTTTAATCATAATATTTGTTAGCAAGAACTACTATTAGAATAGTGACAAGCTTCAAACTTAACAGCTTAGTGTAAAGATGCCGTTACATGTATTCTAAACAAGATATGGCGCACAGCTGCTGGATTTATGACAAATCACCAGGAAAATATCCTAAAATAGCATCTGGAGAGATGCAAAGACAACATCAAGGCCAGATAAAATTTTTGGAAGTTGGTTCACTGCGCAGACATGCTTAAAAGCTTCATAACAACAATATAGACATGAAGGAAAGGTAACCAATCTGACACAACTTCATGAAGCTAACCTGAGGAAAAGATAGTCTGGAAAACTTCAAGAAGCGAATATGATACGTCAATAAAATGGTATAATAACAAGAAGCACATCTTACCTCCTTCCATTGGCAGCATCAGTGATCTCTGGTCGAGTGGGGACACCAGACTTTACAAGCGACTCCAAGACCTGAGTTGCCCAAATGACTGGTATGTGTGCAGCACCACAAAGAGAGATTATTTCTTCCTGCATATCAGCCAGGCCTTCCCACCCACACTCCACTGCAAGATCTCCTCTAGCAATCATGATTCCCAATGGATTTGCAGACTTCATTGCCTCCAACAGAAGTAAAGGCAATTTCTCAAACCCACCTTTTGTCTCGATCTTCAACACAATCCCAAGATTATCAAGTTTTTGCTTCTTTAATTCTTGGTGGAGCACAGCAATATCACGAGTCTCGCGGACAAAAGAAACACCTAACATGTCAGCATGAGCAGCAACGAACTCGAGATCCATAAGATCTTTGGAAGTAAGACCTTCAAATCGAATAGCACTCTGTGGGATATTAATGGATTTTTCAGATCCAAGTTTCGTGCCTTTGGGACCAGCATGAGTAATAGAGACTATGATCTCAGACATACTTGTTCCTTGGATTACTCCCCAAATTTTTCCATCATCAAAAGCAATGGGCTCGCCGGGTTTCACTGAATCAAATAGGTATCCAGAAGAACAGGTAACCCTATGAGTGCTGCTTGTGGGTTCAGACAATTCAGCTTCACTAGAAGCACTGTGTCGTGATATGATAAGTAGGTCCCCAACTCTCAATCTGACAAATGGCTCAGCAGCTGGGACATCAACCACCTGTCCAACAGGAACCCTTTTGTTTCCCTTCATAAACAATTGCGTTCCAGATTGAACATAAGCAGTCCTACTACACTCGGCCACACATCCAGTCCCAGAAAAAACATGAAATTTTCTAGAAATCTTGAGTCTCCTTCTTTTCCCTCTAGCATCTGAGAATCTTAAAATGTCACCTGCCTCAAGCTTAGTAAAAAATTCTTGCTCATCTATGAATAATACAGCATCAGGAGAAAAATGTGGAGGAGAAGAACCTGCTTCTTTGTGTGACAGCCAAACTTGAGCAGGACAAATTACATTTCCGGAAACAGCTCTTTTGGGAGATATTTTCATCACAGCTGGACCAGGCTTCAGCTTTCCTGTTCGGAGTTTTGGTCCAGCTAAGTCCATGAGAATTCGACAAGGTTTCTCTAGCATTTGAGAACTTTCTCTTACTCTTCTGATTATCCCACTCCAACTACTAGGACTTCCATGTGCACAATTGATACGAATAACGGAGGCCCCTGCCTTTATAAGATCAGTAATCAGAGTTTCACCCTTAGCAGCTTCCTCTCCAACTGTTGCCATGATATGAGTTGTTCTTCCATTTCCTGGTGGACCCAACAAAAACTCTCTATTAGAGGATGCCCTCTTCCTCATTTGCTGTATTGTAAAGGCTGCAAATTTTTGTTGGTTCAATCTCTCACAAGAGAGAACACCTCCACCAATGGTTTCATCAGGGTTCATAGAGTCAGAATTCAAGCTCTCCAATAACTGAATAGCTGCAGTAAGACTAGCAAGGACATGTGAATTGATAGTGTCCAAACTCATAAGACCAATCAAAGAGAGTTCATCTTTCAGCTGCTCAACATCAAGGCATCTCAAGGCAAGATAATGTATCAAGTTGGTTGCACTAACCATGTAATTTCTGCTAATATAGTGAAAACACAGAGATCAATTAGATGCTGATCCCCGGAGTACGGAAGGGTGGTAAGCACATACGAGAAGCACTTGTGATTAAACAAAAAAAGACGCGTTAACTACTATTATAATGTACATCCACAACAACACGAGTCATTCAAGAAATGCATGAAATTAGCTATCCTTTGCACAAACATATGCAAGTATTAATTGCTGTAGAAGTTGAGAAAACATACCGATGACACAATTGAAGTTTAGAAGCATTCCATTGCTCAGAAGCTAAAATATGCAATTGAATAGCCTTTAATTTGTCAAGAAGGGTTCCTTGTCTAAGAAGAAGATCAACGGTGTGAGCAAGATTATCTTGAGAAGCAGAAGAGACAATTTCAGTATCTGAAAGACTGGAAGTCTCATCATCGTCATCAGCCTTTTGATGATGATGATGAAGATCAGAGGAATCATGAAAACTGCATGGTTCCGCTTGATTATTTTCATTTGGAAGGGCATAAGCTAAAGATGGAAGTTTTGAGGTAAAAGGAAATAATTGAAAATTGGAGATTGATTGCTTTCGATTAGATGTACACGAAACATTTGGAATAGGCTTTGATTGCTGCTTTACCTTTGAGTTAGACAATAGAAACCCAAAGAAATCAGCTGATTGAACGTGAATGGCCTGAGAACCAAAATGAAAAAAAAAAAAAACAATTAAAAAAAAGATGATTAGCAAAAGGGAAAAAAAAAAAACAAGAAGAAGAGATGATTTACATGGAATGAAATAGATGTGATGTGATTTGCAGCTAAAAGTGCATTAAGCGTCATCTGAGAGGAGAAGAAGAAGAAAGGAGAAAGCAGAGCGTGGACGGCGTGTGCCAGATTCACTCCAGATTCAATACGTGGCAGTATCTTATATAAAGTCCTCCCACATTATTATTATCATTATATTAATTATTAGGAATAATTACATTTTACCCCTTTTATTTAACCTAATACACTAATTGTTTCCTCACATTTTAAAAATATACATTTTACACCTTATAGTATTTTATTTTTATCACATCAAATATCCATTTTAATACAATTTTAATCATTTTTCAATAGGATAAAAATAAATATTTATAATTAACAATAAAATATTATACTGTAATAATAAAAATATTCATATTAGAATATAAATATATTTTTATTATAAATATAAATACTTTTAAACTCAATATTGAATACATTCATTAATATTTTTATTTATAATGAAATTTATTTATACACTAATTTAAATATCTTTGTTATTACAATATCACATTTTGTTATCAACTATAGTCTTATCTTTACTTTAATATAAAATGATAAAAAAATTATAAAGAAATGGGTATTAAGTGAAATAAAAATAAAATATAAGAAGTAAAACATATATTTTTAAAGTGTGGCGGAGCATTCTATATATTAGAATAAAATATACGGGAAAAATGTAATTACCCTTATTATTCTTATTTAAATTGCCTTCTTTTTTTAAAAAAGTGACTTCATAATTTTAATATTGTTATCTAAGAGCATCCTTAATGCATATACTATTTTTAGTGTCAAATTTAATATAAAAAACAATAAAATGTATAAAATGATAGTTTTTGCTCCAATGCATGATGCTAAAAAACACTAAAATAGATAATTTTTTAATGATATTAAATTAAATAGTGATATTTATGTAATAACCTAGTGGTTATTTTGTAATTAGCTAGGTTAACTAAAAATGATGTTTGTGTAATTATTGAACTAGTCAAATTATCAAAAAAAAAAAAACAAAAATAGTCGAATTTCATAGATATCAACATGTATTAAAATATAACATATGCTATATCTAATGTCAAATTTTTACACTTACTTTGATTTTTAAAATTGTGTAAAAATACAGAACTCTAACAAAAGTTACCATAGGCTAACATGTGTTTTCTTCGCAACAGATAAGTCCCATTTTGTAGAGGAATTAATCTGGACAAACTTTTGTTAGAGGAGAGAGAGAGATGTTTTCACACTAAATTTTTTTAGTAAAATTTAAGTAAAATTCACACTGTAATTTAAGAATTTATTTGTGCTTTGTACATAAAAAATAATTACGAGTCATATTTACGACAAATAGACTCTTGCTTTCTTACACCATAATTTTAAAAATGAAATGTCATTCGGAATTATGTCACCACCAAGAAAAAGAATATAAATAAAGAATAACTTTCATTTTATCATTTCTTCATCCCAGATTGATGCAATAATTTAAATCAAGGAAGTTTGTTTTAGAGTCGCAAAAATTATGTTTTTAGTGCAGGGGTATTTCTGTAATTTTATTATTTGCAGGGTATTTTTGTAATTTTCTAGTTTACAGGAAATTTAATTATTTTATATCTTTCAAAAAATTTAATTAATTTTTTAGTCATTGTCTCTAATCCTTATCGTAACGAGTATTAGTTGTGTTTCTATGCAAATCCTTATTGGATTTGGTTTAATCTTTGAAGTCTTTAGGTTATATGATTTCTACCTCTATAAATACCTAGTATGTATTAAGTTATTTTTAGTTTTCATAATTCAATAAAAAGCAGTTTGCTATTCTCTAAAATGTGTTGATTCAAATCTTCTTTAAGAGTGATTCCTAAATCTACATGTGATTCTTAGAACCCTAAGTGTTGATTTCTAAGAATTTATCTATTTCTCTTATTTTCTTTCATATTTCAGATCTGAATTTAAAAATTCAGACTAAGAAAATCGATATTTTCGCAAATTACATGTAGAATAGCTTTTTTCTCAAATTTGTTCTACATCAAGTTTGGTATCAAAGCAATAAGATTCTTAAAGTTTACTTCTGAAATTTCGCACTAATGGTGACAAACATTGAATTAAGTTCAAAGTTTGAAGGTTTTCAACAACGGTGTGCTACCATATGATAGATAGGGGGGGTGTTTCGCCAACCCAATTTTTTTTTTCATTTTTAGTACCTAGGAGAAAATGCTTTTGAATACCATATCTTAACATAATTTTGCATTTTGTCCCCTCTCCCCCTATTATTTTCATTCTTTTCTATACCTATATTTAACTTTAACCCTCCTGAAATAAAATCCTGGCTCCGTCCCTGTTTGCAAGCAAATTCTACTAGAATGAACGCTAGACTTGTTGTAATTAAAAACAACCTGCAAGAAATCCTTCGAAAATTGCCTCAAAATTATGAAAATCCCCATTGAAATCATCAACAATGACCAAACAATGGAAAGCAATAAAATACCACGCGTGATATTACCAAGAAGGTCAAAGTCGACGTTCCTGACTTTAAAGGCGGCATTAATCCCATATCATTTTGTGATTGGATCAATAACATTGAATCTCACTTTGATTGGTTCAATATGGAGGAGTCTAAAAGAGTCAGATTTAAGATTTGCTAGGATGAAGCTTATGGGTTTAGCAAAATTATGGTTGTTTGGTTTAGAGTGAGGTGCAAAGATTGAGGCAACCACCAATAACCACATAGGGTAAGATGAAGGCAAAGTTACAAGAGAAGTACATGCCTCCTAATTATCTTGCCAAGGTACGAGACAGACCAATTTTATGCTTTGAGGCAAGGTAGCATGACCATTGCTGAATACATGCAAAAATTTTAGGAATTAAACATCTGTGGCCAAGTTGTTAAAGACTCCTTACAAACTTTAGGCCCATTTAAAGCTGGTTTAAGGGGAGAAATCAAGAGGGAACTATTTAGGCAGCCCATATGAATAATTGGACCTATTCTGTGGCCCTTAACGTGGAAGAAAGCTTGAGCCAACCGATCACAAGAAAAATTGAGTTCCAAGCTAGGGAGGCAGCAATGGCAAAAGGGGAATTTGATGCAAATCACAACGTCAAAGATACTGATATTCAGTTTTCTAATAGATTCAACAATTCAAAACCATCTTCCTCTAACAATTCCAACATTAAAGGAAAAACAATTGTTTACTTTAAATGTGGAGAGATTAGATATATAGGTTTTGAATGTCCACTAAAACAAAATTTGCATATCACTGTCACGCAATTAAGTGATGAAACACCCCAAAAGAGAAGATTGAAGAGATTGAAGGTGAAATGGGTGGATATGATGACCACCTCCAGGATGAAGGAGTTGATAATGCTTTTTCGGTAGTGAGGCACATCTTGATAACTACTAGAGTGGGAGAAGAAGATTGGCTACACACCTCAATATTCCAAACCTTAGTTTGTTGTGGTGATCAATGAAAGAAACTTGTCATTAATACTGGAAGTTGTATGAATATTATGTCGACATCCTTGGTAGAGCATTTCAATCTTCCAACCGAGCTACACTCATATCCTTACAAAGTGGCATGGATTAACAACTTCACCATACTCGTTATTCGTCGTTGCCTAGTTTCCTTCAAATGTGGGAGCTATAGTAGGATTTTTTATCACTATAAATACCTAGTATGTATTAAGATATTTTTAATTTTCAGAATTTAATAAAAACTTACAGCATTGTTTGCTATTCTCTAGAATTGTGTTAATTCTATTCTTCTTTAAAAATCTTCTTTAAAAGTGATTCCTAAATTTAAGTGTGATTCTTAAAGGAAGTCTAATACTTCAATCAAGTTATCTTCAATTTTCAGAATTTAAAAAAAACTTGCAGCATTGTTTTCTATTCTTTAGAGTTGTGTTAATTCTATTCTTCTTTAAAATTCTTCTTTAAAAGTGATTCTTAAAACATTTCAAAATTCAGGCCAAAACTTTCATTATTTTCACAAAACACATGAAATCTGTCCAACATTTGCAATGAGTTTGACTTGCAACTCGATCGCATTCTAAAGTACACGGGGAGATTTTACATGCACCAACATTTAAGCAACTTTAGAACTCGATAGAAATAGATTACCAACACAAAATGGAGATCTTATTCAACAAACAAGACTTGCTATACAATATTTTTCCAAGCATATTGAGATTGGCAGAGTTACGATAGTTGGCCAGAACAGCATCACAAACTCACAACCCATTTTAAAATGTGCTATGAAAATGCATGGCATGGTTCAATTGAAATTCCAGATAAACTTGGGTGGCATGGAACTGTTATTCATTATCGCTGTCATCAATAGCATTACAATAATATAGCTCACAATAACAACTCATCATGATATATAGTCAAATTTATACGAAACCTTGATAATATCACTAGATAAATAATCGCTGGAATGTCTTGGGGTAGAGTGAGTGAGCATAAGTTCGCTACTCTGTGCGTAACCACCTAGAATCTACTCCCCATTTGCATGTACCTCCTCAATTGTAAATTCCAGGAAGCATAGCCACTGGATTAGGAAACATGGACTCCTTTTGCCTGGATTGAAGAATCACAGAGAAAGTGCACCTCTCTCTTCAAGAATGTTGGCAATGCAAAAGCTGCCGAGTGAATCTGTCCAGGAGGGGAAAAAAACAACAGCAATATTCAGTAATCAGGTCACAAACAGGCAGAAAACACAACACACCGTTTGATGATATTGACAGTTTAGAATTGGCCATGTTATACATGGAAAAATGAAATTTTGACTAAAATTGCAAAATACATCACATAAAAAAGAAATTAAACTGTTTCAACACAGACAGCAAACCATTTCCCATCTTTGCTGGAATAATGTCTATAAACAAATGAATTTTACTAAGACATTAATGATCAGTAGCCAATATTCAAGCCCCAGAGTTTTACTAAACATTAGAGAAATGGTAAAGGCTCTGAGAAAAGAGTAAAAGTAAAACTGAAGCACAGGCACTTACCTCTGAGTTGTAGAAACGAAGTTCTCTTTTATACTTGTCTGCCCCTTCTAACTTCTCAATAGGATTGACAGGATTCAAGAAATCAACAGCTGGCCCCTCAGTTGAGCACATAATAAATCCAATCACACCACTGCATGCCAGCAAACAGAGAACAAAATATCATTCATAGCATATCACAGACTTCACAAACTCCCACATCATTATTACTAGAATTACTGGCTGATAAAAAAACACATTCAAGATGTTAAAAGAATTGTGCAAGTAGTCAACAAAGGAGGGTTCAGATTTTTCTGCACGAAGCAAAAATAAAGTTGCACCAAACATAAGGTGGAAGTGCCAAAACCTATGCTTACACTGAATGTGATTTAAGTACACCTATGTCCCAGAAAATGTCAGGGACATACCATTTCTGAGAGCCAGAGGATCAATACAAGAAAATTGAGTATGGAAGGAAGAGAGATCCTAAGATGTGAAAGAACTTAGGACGGATGTGGGTTTATCCCAAGGTGAAATTTTCTCCATTTGGAAAGCATTAAATAATTTTCTGACATGCCAAAGTTAATCCGGTGAAGGAGGCCTAAATCACTCCAAACATGTCAAGTGAGCAGCCTAGAAGATGAGACCTTAAAAAAAATTCTTTCTTTTGTCCCTGTGCAACTACAATATGGCAGCTCATTAGTGATCTGGTTACTCCCTAAGCTGACAAGGTATTTCAAGCTTTTCATATAGGTTAAAAGAAGTTCTTAGTTACTGCCCTGCTCACAATAAGAAAGAAGTTAGTAAAGAGATCAGTTTTATTTGAGGGGAAATTTTGAAAAATTAAACCAGCCAAATAAATAGGTGCCAGTTATGTTACTTTCACTCAGATAACCAACCATGGACAAAAACCTTACAAGTAGAACTTTGGTCTGCAGGAAAACTGAAGCTGCTGTTTCTTGTATAATGCAAGACCTTACATTATTGTTTTTATTACTTTTCCATTAACCACATCAACAGAGCTGCCAGCTAAGTAGCTGATAGGCTTTGTAAACATGCTCTTAATTCATTTTGTATATGATCGGTTTGACCCACAATCTCTTGAGCCTAATTGGATTTCATTAAAATTCTAACTCCTGTTAAAAGAAAATAGGGTCTATCATTACCTTGGATATGTTGGAACACTCGTCCAGGCATAGTGAACAGAACCCTTGAATGTTTCACGGCAAATAGATATCATATCCTGAATAAGATGTGTATGAAGCCACATACTTTCTGCCATGTTACAAAGGACACCGCCAGGTCTCAATGATTTAGCTATTGTCTGGAAAAAGGGCTTCTCTACAAGCTCTTGAGCAGGACCTAAACCAAAAAGTGGAATCTTATTGGAGATATTTTTATTGTTGAGCCTTAAAAGCAAAAATGTTTTAAAGTAAATATTAGAAAACACATTCCAGATATCCTACATAACATAATGCCAAAATCAGGAAACTCAACAAAACGATATTTGTACTAAATGTATACAAAAGTATTGATTTCTGCTTTAAACCACGATCTCTGAACGTCCTAAGTACCAGGGATGAATCTGGGGGTCCTGACCACCCCACTGTCTATATATACCCCTTGAAATTCCTAAAAATATAAAAAAAGATTTCTTGCCTCTCCTTTCTAATTTAAATGACCAACTCCAAATATCCCAAGTATCAGAGATGAATCAGGGGGCCTGCCCACCCTGCCCTCAATATATTTCTCTTGAAATTCCTAAAAGTAACTATAAATATCCCCTTCCCTTTATTGGCATTAACAGAACTCATACATTATGAAAATAAGAAAATCCCACTCACACCCTTGTGGAAACAACAAAGAGGATCACTACAATTCAATTCAAGAGGCATACCAACAGGATCTGATGAATCAACAATAACTGCATCATACTTCCCTTCAGGAGCATGCCGAAGAAATTCCACAGCTGTTCAGATCAAGAAAGCAAGATCGGTGAGAAGAGATGAAAGTACTAATGATTCAAGAATATATTTACATAATTTTAATAAATATATAAAATATAAAAGAAAAATTAAAAGCCTAAAAGGGAACTATTTGATCATACCATCACCCACATGAAGTCGGACTCGAGGGTCCTCAAAACCAACATATAATTCTGGAAAGAATTCCTTACACACCTAGAGCAAATAAAAAGTAAAGTTGGGCATAGACTGAAGAGGTAAAGCAGGGATATGAAGAACTTAAGATAGCTTATATAATTATGGTGTCACACAGAAGATCATCACTTACATCAATAACCATCTTATCTATCTCACATATATCAATGATCTCCAAAGAACTATGCCGAGAAATTTCACGAAGAACCCCACCATCACCACCACCAACAACCAGAACCTACATCAAACATTTCATAAATTAAGCATAGATAAATCCTGAACAGAATAAGTTGAACATGCACAGTTAGGACATTAGGAATGTTGTTTTGAAATGAGTAATCACAAATTTTAGTAACAAAGTCGCTGTCAAACAATAGAATCAAACTGAATATAAATACAGAATCAAATTTGTTCTCATTTTGTTTAAATTGATATCAAATTTGTTCTCATTTTGTTTAAATTGATAGTGTTGCTGCTCCATCCAAATTTCTTCAATATCCCTTCTTATTGAAGGACGTGGGACTGAATTTTTAAAGCAAACCCAGTTGACATGGCAGAAGAAGGGCCATAGCTAACCAAGCCAAACACAGAGAGATTCATATAATAAAGTAACATGGAATCTTAAACTATTATCTTGTTATCTTGTTAAAAGAGTACAAGTAATAGAATTTATATAGAAGT
The DNA here is from genome assembly GCA_948193215.1 of Bocquillonia castaneifolia. NCBI lineage: Eukaryota > Viridiplantae > Streptophyta > Magnoliopsida > Malpighiales > Euphorbiaceae > Bocquillonia > Bocquillonia castaneifolia. The sequence continues at coordinate 19,973 of CANYLF011056604.1, forward strand.
AAACTATAGGAGTTACAAACAGGTTTTATCAATAATATGGTGATGCGATAATATATTAAGAGCAGAGATAGCTAGAATATGCACCAAATGGAAATCATAAAAAAAAAAAAAATAGATGTGTAGAGCTTACAGATTTAGGTGATGGAATTGAACAAAGTGGAAGATGAGCTATCATCTCCTGGTATGCACACTCATCTTTCTCAGTCAACTGGACTATACCATCAAGAACAAGCACTTTGCCATATGCATATGACTGCAGAACGTATGAGCCAAGTCATACAACTATGTGTACGGGGGAAAAGATCAATGAAGGCCAACTTCGTGAAAAGTTGAAAACTTTCAAGTATGCAGAGTTGAGAATGCCAAACCTCAAAAACCAAAATCTCTTGGTACGGTGACTTCCCCTTGTACAAAATGTTTTTGACTTCCAATGAATGTGCTTCTCCTGCAAACAAGCACCCAAACAACACCAGTCATAGTTAGTGACAAATAGTAAAGGAAGAGCACTTGAGTGCTGTTTTAGTAAATTAAAAAAAAACTGAAAAAACAGACATTAAAAAGAAAAGGTAATCCTCAGAAAAAGTAGTCGTCAGTAGTACATGCGAAATTTGTTTTTATACTGGGAAATGAAAAGAAAATATTTATCAAAGAAGGGAAACAATAAGACTGAGTGAATAACAAGAAACAAGCATGACACTGGACCTCTAAAGTTCTTTCCTCAACTCAATGATGAGGTTACAAATTCACCTGTTGGTTTCCTCTTATGTGGTATTTTCACTTAATTTCAACAGCAAGCTTAGTTACAAGGTAATAATGAGATTACTGTTTAGAATTAGAAATTACAATTTCAAAACAAATAGTTTGATAAGAAAATAATTGTATCATCAATCAAAACAAATCAGTATGAACCATACGGATGTTCTGAAACATATTGCTTACCAGGCCACATGGGGTTGTTAAAGTATACCCTTTTGCTAGCTTTACCTGTAACAAACAACAGAAAGTAAGTGTCAGAAACATCCCATTGAGAAAATCAAGCATGCCAGAAATGAATTCACACTTAGTGATAAATAAATTAAAACCAAAGATAATGACCAGAGCAGGAATGAGGTTCTGAGAACCACCCGGATACAACAGTAGAATGGCATTTAATATCTTGTTCAGGTGCAGAAGCCCTAGCCTTCAGGCAACAAGAAGGAATTGCCTTTTCTGAGCCATTCCCATTATTCACCTTCCCATCCATAATCTTCTGGCATTCCAAACCTCTTCCTGCGTCGCCCTCCATAGATTATCCGTTTCTTTTCCAGCTCCAGTCTCTGCAAAGATAGATATGAACAAATAATCAAAATCAATTCTTATATAAAAAAAATCAAAAACTAGTTCTCAATATGTGACCAACAATAACAAAAATTTAAACCAAAAATAACACGTACAAAGTCAAAGATCAAATGAAGAGAGAGATACAAGAACTCTCACAGAGATGTGCAGCAACAACAAGCACGACCCTTCAATTTAAAGAAACAGAACCCATCATTACAAATTAAAATAAAATAAAAGGTGAAACGTGCTTAATTTTTGACATGAGTTTTTTTTTTAAAGAAAAAAACGAATCTTTACCAAAGAGAAAGCAATGACTTAAGATCGAAGAATACAAGCGTGCCATTTAGTATAAACAAATTTTTTTGAAAAAAAAAATAGATCACATGGAACACAGCATAACTACCAACTAAAACCACACTCTAAATTAAATAATACCAAGTGTTAATCATGCCCAAATAAAATCTTTTTTTTTTAATTCTAGCGTGGAAGAGGATACCTTTAATTAAACAGTAATAAAAATCTTGAACAAGAAACACAATCTTGAAGTTTTCAGTTTCAATAATAAAAGAAGCAATCAAAATAGTAATCAGAACTTAATTAAATAATAATAACAATAATCAAATTGGACCAAAAAAGTCAAAAGTAATTAATGAAATAATAAAAATATATATATAAAAAAACCGCCTGCACGTCTATACTTGACTGCGTATCTCAGTCCAAAGAAAGAAACAGTCCAAATCAACTAAAAATAAATGTTTGGTTCCCGAGAAACAGAAAGAAAGTGAGAACGAAACCAGAACTCAAAGAAACCACTAACAGAAATAGATACCTGGAATATATTAGTATTAATATCATTTTTGTGTCTTTTTAGTTTCTTGAGTAGAAGTTAAAATTGCTGGTATGTGATTTTCTCGGGAAACAAACAGAAATATTAGGGTTTACCGGGAGAAAAGATAAACAGTGAAATATCATTACGGTTTGATTAAAAATAAGTAGAAAGAAAATGGCATTTTCCATTAAAAAAATTAATTGGCAGTGAGACAAAGATTGAATAAATGAATCAGAAGAAAAATAATTAGCATAATATTAAAATGATAAAATGAAAAGAGAGGAGAGATTGAACCTGATGGTTAGTGTCAGTGAGATAGTATAACAGTGACGGTGGTGATTATTATTATAATATTAATAATCTGGAAAATGACAGAGGGGTTTCTAAATTAGTGTGTGATTAATGTGGAGTTTATAGCGGGAAAAAGGAGTATATGAAGAACACACGATCAAAAGATACGGAGGCTTTTTCTTTTTCTTTTTCCTTTTCTTTTGCTCGCTTTGTTTGGATGGATAACTTCACTTATAGACACATTTAAATTGGAAAACGAATTAAAAAAAAAATGAAGAGTAATTACGATTTGTCACCTATGTTTTGACCTACTACATTATGCACTCCAGATTTTTTAAAAATATATTTTTACATCCTTAAATTCTTTCAAATTACACTAAAATCCCTCCGTTAAAATTTCCGTAAAACAAACCCTTAAAATTTTTCTAGATAATTATTGTTATCTAGCGTATTCGAAGCCCTAACTAATCCCGATCGAGTGAGATCTATTTGGAAGCAGACTCTCTTCATTCGGCCCTAAGAATCGAACTCTCGGCATCCAGACGTGAAGCCTGTAAGCCCAAATGGTTTTACCACTTGAACCATGTCAAATGGGTTAGTTAGTTAATAATCTTTGAATGATGTAATTTCATTTTACACTATATGTTTAATAATTAATATTTTTTTATAAATTATCTGTAATACTAATCATTAAGTAACATTATAAGTTAATTCTGAATTAGATATAAAAAATTTAATGATTATTTATTAATCTTTTAAAATGTGAATCTCATAATAATCATTTATTAAATCGAAGACTAAATATTTAAGTGAATATTTCAAAATTTTATTCATATTTACATTTATAGTTTTGTTAATTTGTAATATATAATTGTTTTATTAATATATTTAATGTTTTTAAAAATGTGATAAAATAATATTTTAATATTTTTTTAGAGGTGTTAATTCATGTATGGTGGATTGTAAACGGTCAAGACAAATAACACACAAACATGATTAAACACGACATGATTAACATAAACGAAATCAAGGGGTAACATGTTATTCAATTTATTCATCCCCTTATATTTAAAGGGGAAAAAACAAATCCGGATTTTAAAGGTAAAGAGCTCATGGATTACATTTTTATGAACTGATCCTTTGTTATGAAGAGAGTTTGCACTAGATAAAGAGTGTATTAGAAATGCTGTGGGATGATGGAAAAGATTATTATAAGTGAGAATAATTTTAATCTGCTACAAAGAAGCGCGGAGAAAGTTAATAAATAGGTGGTTTGTGCAAAAAATAAAAACAAATGAGAATTTGACAAGTGATGAATCTTAGGCCTTGCTTGGTTTCCTAAATGGAACTTCCTGAAAAGTTAAATTTTAAGTGTTTGGTTAACTTAAAATTTCTTGAGAAGTATAAATTCATTTGCTAAATAAAAATTATCTTATAAATTCTAATGACATAAATACTCCTTAATATAACTATCTTTTATATTATGTATGAGGAGAAAATAGAAAGCTAATTTTAAACAACTCAGAAAGCTGTACTTACTAAGATTTTGCTTAATTAAAGGAAAGTCAACCTCCTGACTTTTTGGGAAGTGGTATTACAAAAACAAATGTTGATTACAATATCACAATAGACTTAAATAATAAATTTTAAGAAATTTCAAATTTCTTTTAATAGAAAAAAAAAGGCATATCCACTTTGAAAAGCAAACATCAATGGTAGGGATGGTAATGGGATAGGTTTTTCCGGATACCCGCCCAAATCCGATCTGAATAAAGTGGATTTGGATAGTTCTTTATTGAATTTGAGACAAATACGGATTTCGATTTTACTATCCAAATCAAATTCAGATCGGATTCGGATTTCACCCTCTGGATATCCATTATCCGAATCCGGTTCTATTTATAGGGTTCGGGTACAAGATATCGGCATCCGGTATCCGATATCTGGTTATTTAAACGAATAATGGGTACCGGATACCCATTTACATGTTAATTTAAAGAAAAAAATAAAAAAATATTTTCAATTAAAATATAATATTTTTTATTATTCGGATATCCATGGGTATATTTATTCAGATTTGGGACGGATACGAATTTTTTCTAATCGGATTTGGAGTGGATTCAGATAGTTGTATAGTTAAGCAGATACGGATTCGGATGTGGCTTATTGGGCGGATATCCGACTCGTTGCCATCCCTAATCAACGGCAAGGATCCACGTTAACTCATATCGTAAAGGCAAAAGGTTCAAAAAAGCCCCTTAACTATTTGTCAGAGAACACTTCAACCCTTTAATTTTTTTTGTCTCAATCAGACCCTTAACGTTTTTAAATATGATACAATTAAACCCTTCCATTAAGTCTTTTAACTTTGACTGGTAAATCGGTGAGCTACTTGTTCATATATATTTTAAGAGAAAAAAGATACAAACAAAAGTAAATCTTATGTATTAAAAAGAAAAAAAAACAACCCAAAAAATATTTAAAAAGTTAAATAAAAACAAATTAATGGAGGATGATCATCAGCTCCACCACCACTTTAACATCAGTACCCCCAACAATAAAAGCATCAACTCCCATTAGTAAACAAAAAAAAATTACTAAAAAAAATACCAACAATTAATATTGAATATATAAATGGAAGTAGAGAACGACGGTGGGTGAATTTCTTCTTCACCTGTTTCTGTTTCATTTATTTCGTTGTTTTCTTTTTCTTACTTTGGGTATTTGTAAAAGATTAAAAGAAGATCGTAAGGAGAAGAAATTATAGTAATATAGAAAAAGAAGGTGAAGCTTCTGATTCGTATTTGAGCTGGAGGAGACGTTGTCGGTTCATATCCCAGTTGGTTTTGAGGCTCTCTCTCTCTTTTTCTTCAATAATTTGGATCTGATATGATTTGAATGAATCTCATCCGATTTGATCTCTCTTTCCTTATGTTTTTATTTTGATTTGATTTGTTTCAATTACAATTTCTCTTTCGATCATCACTACCTCATCAAATTAAAATTAAGGATTTTTTTTAGAAATGTTATTATTGTTCAAATGGAATATTTGGCTGGTTTTTTTTTTTAATATGTTGTTGTTTACTCTTCAATTCATTTGTCTGAGAATCGAAATGGAATATTTTGCTGGTGGCGGAGATGATATTTTTACTATTGATAAGGGCAGATGCAGTAAAGGCGGTAATAAAGAAAGGCAGACATCGACTGATAATGGTGTTGCTGATGTTCATGGTGGTGGTATTGGTGGTGAAGCAGATGATCATCTCCTTCATTAATTTATTTCTATTTATTTTTTAATATTTTTGGGTTTTTTCCTTTTTGATACATAAAATTTACTTTTATTTGTATATTTTTCTTCTGAATCACCGATTTAACAGTCAAATTAACAAAAGGGTTTAATTGTATTACATTTGAAAACGTTAAGGACTTGATTGAGATAAAAAAAAATTAAAAGATTTATGTATTTTCTAATAAATAGTTAAGAGGTTTTTTTTTTTTTTTTTTAACCTTTTGCCTATCGTAAATGAAAGATTGGTTTCTTGCATTTTTAATTGCATCGGTCGCAATCGAGAAAAGGATACGCATGTAAGGGGCCTAAGGGCGGAGGACTTTATATATTATCATAAAGATGCATAGAATAGAATATAAAGTACGTGGCTACTTGTTAGTGAACAAAGTTCAATTTTATGCTGAATAATTCTTTTATAAGCACTTGCACTTGCAGTCATTAATTAATTGAGTATACAATATTGTATGAATATATCCTTTGCTATAAATTAAAGCCATTTACATATCCTGTATAGTCGATAACCAATGATGTTACTTACTCGATGCCTTTTTTTTTTTAAATGATCAAGTTAACTCAAAGGGGTTTGTTCAATATTAATTTACCCAATAGCTTCTCTTTTCTCTTAGAACCCCAGTCACCTATTAGTTTTTTTTCCTTCTTATTTCTTTTTGGCTACTTACTGTGTTTACAGCATCTAACCATCTTTATTATATCTTACCAATTACCATCTTAATTACTATATATCTTGTTTCATCTTTTTTTTAATATTTTTCAACAATAATAAAAATTTATTTTTCTATATTTTATTTTCCTATTTTATAAAATATTATGAGTTTTTTTATTTTATCTGCCTCAACGGAAACTTTTTTTATCCTTCTTTATGAGAGTTTTTTTTGTCTTCTATTATAGAAGTGAATAAAGATTTGAATTTGATATTAAGTAAGACTCGTTTAAAGACTTGTCTTGTAACAATAGAGTCGATTTGTGGTTTACTATAGGTACATAATAGATTGAGTTTCTTGTTGTTTTACCAAACACAGTCAAACAATATCTACAATTAATTTGTCAACGCGATTGAAAAATTTTAGAGGAAAATTCAATAATTATGTTATAATCTACACGTATTTCTTGAATATAGTCAAAAATTATTTGTTTGTTCCAAGTTGCATCGATTGATTATTATTAATGAAAGACCTCATTTTATTTCAAAAGAGACAAGGGAGGGGGTTTGTTCACGTTAGTCCTTGTTTTGACTTTGTTGCTTGAGTTTTTTTTTAGGTGGGGGAGGAGATTCAAACTTATGACTACTAAATCAATTAGATACGCCTTTACCACTAAACTAAGTTTTGGAATACATTTCTTGAGTTTTAAATTTGTTCCAGTAACAAAAAAAATCTAAATCTTTCCATACCAAATATAGGGTAAATTTTATGGATAATGTTTGGTAATGGTGAAATTAATACGAAGGATTTTAAATATTTCATAAATTTTAAGATATAAATTTGTTTAGTTGGAAAAAATGAATTAAAAACATTTCTTTTTATAAATTTCATTTAAAAGTAAAATTCATTTGAGAGTTTTTAATTCTCACATACTAGGTGGGTTTCTTGAATTCAATCATCTTATTTTAATGGAAAGATCTCACATATATCTTTATCTTTCAAGATTGCTCTTAAAATTCAAATGGAAATAACAACACTTCTTTGAAAACCCTAGCCACCTCTCCCTATCTGACAGAATTATGTGATAATGATCATAGCAACATCAGCAATAATGATCATAACAGTAACAATAATGATCATCACCATCAATCAGCGGATTCAAGAAGTAACAGCAAGTCTAGGAAGTAGCAGAGGATTATGGTCTCTAAAGTAAAATTGGTCGACTGAGCTTGTTCACACTCATCATGTGAGCATCTGTATTTATGTAATTGGGTGGCATAGTTAGGTAGAGTAGTGCTGAGCTGGCAGAATGAGCTCATGTGTATATATACCTCTTTTGTCAACTAATGAAAAGTCACAAGTTGTGTGTGCATTTTAAGATAGTATCAGAGCGTGTGGTTCCTTTTCCTTTTCTCTCTCTAGACTTTCCTTTGTTTTCTTGAAGTTTCTTGTAAACCAAACAGGAGCTATTTTCCTTTTCCAGATTCTTCTTTACGATTACATTGTTGTTCTACAACTGAGATAAGTGATTTTCTTCCTTTATTGAAATTTAATTTTGATTTGCATCATTTTCTATTCCTTTTTTGATCTCTTGATTAAAACAACCTTTTATTCATTATCTGTTTCTTTGATTCATATATTCCTTTCTTGCTTTGATTCTTCATTAATTAGATGCTTAATTCTCTCCAAAAATGTCTCAAAATCATAGATAGTTAGATGAAATTCCCTCTAATCATTACTACCTTCACCCAAGTGAAAGTCCTTCTTTAGTGTTAGTAAACCCTCTGTTAACTGATTCCAATTACCATTCTTGGGCCAGAGCTATGAAAATGGCTTTAATGTCTAAAAATAAACTCAATTTTGTTGATGGATCATTACCTATGCCCTCAGAAAATGATGCACTCTATGCAGCTTGGCAACGCTGTAACAATATGGTGATTTCTTGGTTACGCAATGCGGTTTCTACATCTATTGCTTCTAGTGTAATGTGGTTGGATGTTGCAACAAAAATTTGGAAATATTTAAGTGATAGATTTTCACAAAGTGATTACATGCGGATTGCTGATTTACAATAGGAGATCTATACTCTTAAACAAGGAAATTTGTCTGTCATGGATTACTTTACACATCTGAAAGTGTTATGGGATGAATATATGACACTTAGAGCTATACCAAACTGTACTTGTGTTTCCTTGTTCTTGTGGAATGGCAACTATGGCTAGAAATTTTCAACAAAAAGGATCAAGTGATTCGACTCTTGAGGGGTCTTAATGAGTAATTTTCAGGTGCTAGATCTAATATCTTCACCAAAGATCCCCTGCCTTATATCAATAAATTTTTTTCTTTGATTATTCAACATGAAAGAGAGATTATTGCAATACATGGAGGACATATCAATTCTGAAACAAATGTGTTAGCTGCTTAAGTTATTCTTAAAATGGCTCAATTCAATATGCCAGGTCACAATATATGTTTAGCAAGAAATTTTCAATCTCAAGGAAGAGGATATTTTCAGTATAGAAGTTATCTCAAATGTTCTTTTTATAGAGCATCAGGTCACACAGTTGACAAATGCTATAAAAAGCATGGCTATCCTTCTGGATATGCTTCTGGGAATTTTAATGGATTTAATTCTGCTGCTAATACTCCATTTGGCTTCAGGCCTAATACTGCTACTTCTTCTGGATTTAGACCAAGATCTAGGCAATTAAATCCCTCCATTAACTTTACTGAAGATATTTCGGATGTCTCTTTTTTGAAACAAATATCGCCAACAAGTTCCAGCAATATTGATCCAGAAATGCATGTTCAACAGCTACCATCAAGTTCTGACTCTTCCTCGTTGAGTTTCACTCCTAATCAGTATAACAGGATACTCAATCTCATTGATTCAACACAAAAGAATACTCATGCTAGTCATCCTTCTACTTCTATGCCTACTGTTAACACAGTGACAACTAATTTCTCACATGACTCTGGATGTATTTTACACTTCATTTCTTCTACACAATCTGGAAAAGTTGATTTGAATTCTTTCAAATGGATCATAGATACTAGAGCTACTGATCACATAGTATGCTCAAAGGATCTCTTTTCTCAATACCAACCTGTTACAAATGTGTTTGTTTCCTTGCCAAACTCTCAAATTGTGCCTGTAACACACATTGGGACTGTTACAATTACTCCAAGTCTTATACTCAAGAATGTTCTGTTGGTGCCTACTTTTGCTTACAATCTAATATCAACCAGTCAATTGACTCGGCATTGTAATTATTGCCTGATCTTTAGATCCAACCTGTGTGCTATACAGGACCCTCAACAATTGAGGATGATTAGTATAGCTAAACAATGCAAATGGCTCTACAAGCTTAAAATACAGCGGCGAGATTATGATCATAAACTAGTAGCAGCAGCTGCATTATCAGTACCTTCTTCTATTATTGGGAATAAGTACAACAAATCAAGTTTTTCTGCAGATCATCTTTGGCATTACAGGTTTGGTCACCTTTCTTTTCCTAGATTAAAACAATTGCAAAGAATAGATCCTACTATTGTATTACCTACACACAAGCATTATGAAATTTTCCATTTTGCTAAGCAAAGAAAGTTGACTTTTTCCTGTTAGTAATACTATTTCACACTCTACCTTTGACTTGGTAAATTTTGATATCTGGGGACCTCTTGCTACAAAGTCACTTCATGGTTATATGTATTTCTTAACAGTAATTGATGATTGCAGTAGATTTGTTTGGATTCATTTCATGAAGTCCAAGTCTGAAACAAGAAAATTAATATTAGAGTTCTATGCTTATGTTGAAGTTCAATTTAATAAGAAAATTAAGGTCATTAGAACTGATAATGGCCAAGACTTCTATAATTGGGATTTTTATAAGTCTAAAGGCATCATACATCAGACATCTTGTGTACAGACACCTGAGCAAAATGGCA
>CANYLF011056722.1:0-14669 GCA_948193215.1 Bocquillonia castaneifolia
ACATTTAAGTTATTATTGTGATGTTTGGCTTAGTTTATTATGATCTTGAACATTTAAGTTGTATATCTTTTGAAAATTCAGTAATCATATTCAATTTCTTTCAATATGGTTTATTATAAGGTTGTTGTATATTGATTTAAACGGAATTTCAATTTGAACATGTAATTTAAGAATGTAATATACATGTAGACATAAAAAAATTTTGATCCAAAAGGAAAATAATTGGATTGATTTTATATTGTTGGTTACCAAATTTAAATTATTTAGTGAATCAAATCAACACTAAATAAAATATCCAATAATATAAAATAAAATATTTTAGTGAGTATAAAATATTTACTAGATTAAAGATTATATTATATTCTTTACATAGTTGAATAAATTAAATATTTGACTAATTAAAGAAAAAATATATAATTCTTTCCAAATGTATCCAACTACCATAAGTGCACTCTCCTCATTCTCCTATAAATAGAGATGTCTTATATTCAAGAAGGGGCGCACACAACAAGCATCGTAATTCTGCAAACAAAGTATTAAAAAAGGCTCTACATAATTCTCTTTAAGAAACAACAAATCAAGTGTGCGATTTTGCAAATAAAGCGTCAAAGAAGCTCTACATAATTCTCTCCTTAAATACCAAAAGGGGTGAATTGGTACGGAATTAGAAAATAAAAACTTCACAAGAATGGAGACAATGATATATAGTGGTTTGGCCCCAACTTGTCCTACATCCACTCTCCTAAATACATAATTTGGGATTCTACTATCCACCAAGGATTACAAGCAAGAGTTTTAGCAAGTTAACTCATAACTTAGTGTTTGCTAGGCTCACACCAAACCTTTACAATGAGTTTTCTAAGGCTCACTCAAACAACCTAGTGCTTTCAAAGGTTAACACCAAACCCAATCCTAGTGTTTTCCAATCCTCACAAGAATTGACACTAGTGCAAGGTAGAAAGACCACTCAACCCAAGCAACTAATGCTAATGAGTTCTAACTACCCACATACAATAAATTCACCACGAATTTGTTACGAAGAACTTTAAAAAATTAAATTACAAGAGTTTGGTTATTCAAAGAATGTGTGTCTTCCTTTGAAGACATTTATGATGGGTATTCATAGCCAAAATACACAAAACTACTTGTTAGATACATAAGGAGTTATGTCTCTACTAGACATTTACACATACATTTAATGCTCTGCAGTGTATTAGGTTGCGGGGGTGAAAAGGCTCGTCACAGTTGGGAAATTTGAAAAGCAGTCCCACAGCTAGTTTCTCCTCGAGATCTGCTTGAATTGTAGGGGTGATCTCTTAAGTCGTGGTCGCGATGCAACTAGCTAGAAGAATGTTGGAAATGAGCTTACTGGGACTTAAATCAAGGGGGCGATTTAAGTGGTCACGGGTGCGACACACTTTTAAATCCAATTCCTTTCATGAGGATCGCGAGGGTGAGCACTTCAATCATGAGCACGATGCTAGTGTCTAGAAGATGCCTTGAAAGAGAGCTTTTCATGTGGTCGTGGGGGTAATGATCCTGTTGCGTGGGCGATCAAATTAGACTTCAAATAAGTTTAGCTTGGGTCGGGGGGAGACCTTCCCATCACAAGGGCGATCCAAGATCCAGTAGCTTCGTGAAATCTGGTGACCTACATCATGGTGCAATTCATCATATTGTAGTCGTGATCACCATCGCAAGGGCGATCATCTTGGTCACGGCCAGGATTTATAGGTCACATTTCTAAACTTTGCTTTTACTTAAGGAAACTCATCCTACACACTTTAAAACTTGGTTAAACACTTAGTAAGGGTTGTTAAGCTCAAAATAAGTTAGATTGAGACCGTTAAGGCCAACATCTCCAAATCTCAAATCTACTATAATGGCTTCAAATCAAATCAACTCCAAGTCTTCATATTGTGGTCATCACTCTTTGAAGATTCAACCATCTTCTTCATAGATTGAAAAAGATTTCTACAATGAATTTAAGAACAAGCTTCATACGCCTTTGATCCAAAATCCCTTAGAAGAAAGCATCAAAGGATTTGATTTCTACACGCGTAAAAATTGCCCAATAGAGATTTTACCCCTTTCCTTGATTTGAAATTAATAAAATTGATATTTTTGGGTATTTTCTTTTTCTCTTATTTTAAGATAAGAAATTCACGTGAATAAATTTCTAGCATGCCTAGTGGGACATCTCTACCTTTCATCTCTTTCTTCTACAAAAATCTTAAGTTTTGAAACAATCAGGATCTATGGCTTTAAGAAATAACTATGGTTATCAATCCAAGGCAACTAGTCATTTTATCAGACGATCTACAAGTGATGTTGGCTTAAGGGAGAAAATCAAAGAAAGATTAATGGAGAACATATATACTCACACACTCCCTCTTCTCCAAAAAGCATTTTCTACACCAGAATCAACTGATGAGGTTAAGCCACCATCATAATCTCTACCAAAGGAAGATCATTTGTTGGTTGTCATGAATGTCATGATGACTAGCACCATCACTTTGGAAGAGCAGGTCGCCAAAATGAGTAAGATCTTGGGAGCTCTTAGTGAATTAGTTAAGAAAAAAGATGAACAAATTTCTTTCCTCATGGATCAGGTTAGCAATTAAACCAAGAAAGGACCTTCAAGTAGCGACACTCAACATCTGAAAGGTGAGAAGAAGGAAGATGCATATACTGATCCAAACAAAGATTGCTCTTCTTATTTTGATGGTTTGAAAGGAAATGAAATTCCACTCAACCAAGGATCTATTCCCGCTAATCAACTAAAAAGTCTTATCAAGAAACCTCTCAAAGATCAGGTTGAGAATGTCACTCAACCATCATATTCATATGCCAAACCATATTCAAAGAAGATTGACCTCATGAAGATTCCTACAAACTATCAACCTCCAAAGTTTCATCAGTTTGATGGAAAAGGTAATGCCAGACAACATGTGGATCATTTTGTTGAGGTATGTAATAATGATGGGACTTATGGCAATCTCATGGTCAAGCAATTCATTCGATCCTTAAAAGGAACCAGTCATAGACTACATCCATAGATGGAAAAATTTGAGCCTTAACTGTAAAGATAATCTATCTAAAGCTTCATCTTTAGACATGTGCATTCAAGGCATGCATTTCAAATTACTCTATATTCTTCAAAGTATCAAGCCTAAAACCTTTGAAGAATTGGCTACACGTGCACATAATATGGAACTGTCTATCAATGTTGCTAGAAGCCGAGGAGTACTAATTGAAGAGCCTAAGAGAGTGCAAGAGGCTTACAAAGGGGGCAAAACATCCACCAAGGTACAAGAAGAACAATTTATGGTCATTACCACCATACCTTTCAAATCTAACAAATTCGCTACTACCAATAGCCAAGTGGTGAAGAACTCTACTCTAAAGGAGAGACAAGAAAAGAAATACCCTTTTAGCAACTCCGATGTTCCTCATATGCTAGATGGCTTGAACTCCCTGAAATGAAACATCTTGAGGAGGCTGAACAAGTGGATGACCCATATTATTGCAAGTATTACCAACTTGTTAGTCATCCTGTTCAAAAGTGCTTTATTTTGAAGGATAAAATTATACAACTACATGAGAAAGGAGAAGTAGTCTTTGATGAAGACGTAGCAATCTTTAATGTGACAATAATTGCAGTAGTAAGTCCATATGTCAAAACTTTAAAATTTGGGGACTTTGATCCAATAGAAGTGTGGATGCATTCTTCCCCTGTTCAAGACTTACTCCAGCCTCTAAAAGCTTCAAGAGGCGATTCACACTCTGCCGGAGGAATCAAAGATGAATAAATGGATGACAAAAATCTTTTTAAGGAAGGATGGACTCTAGTCGCTCATAGAAGAGGAAGGAAAAGGAGAACTCCATCACCAAAATCAGCTCCAAAAAAGTCCCAAATAATATGGAGTAGGCCTGCAAGGAAATCAACATCTGAAAAAGTTGTGGAAAAATTATGCCTCTAGCAAAAGAAAAAGGAGATCATCAAACAAAAGTCAAAAGTACTTATAACTCTTCATGGTTTCATGCCAAAAAAAATTTTACAGGTAAATGACTTTAGTTGACGTTGCCACGTTAATGAGGTTGATCAAGAAGACTTGCAAGTCAATCCAATCTATGGAAAATTCTTGAAGAAGTATCATGCTTGAAAGCTCGACAACGCTCCTAGCCCACATGAGCTAAAACTGTGAATGGCATAAAAAATAAAAAAATAAAAAATAAAAAATTTGAACTACATCTGGCTTGATCTTTCATAAGAAAGTATGTAGGCAGCTTGGATTCATTCTAAGTTCAGTCACAATAACAAAAAAAAAAGATCCAATGCTCATGGAAGGCTTTCATGTGTTTTCTTTGCAATCATATGTGAAGAGTGAAGTAAATATGTCAATGTAAAGGTTGATAGAAGTCAATGAATGTTCATTAATTGCTTGCTAACACATCCTCCAGTCACTCCTAATAACCCTTGACATGTCCAAACTCTAAAGATGTGAAGCATTGCTTGAAGGAGATTAATTTGGAGCACAATGACCAATGACAATGGTGTAGACCATAAGTGTTGTGCCCTCCTCCACTTTTGAAGCTTCATTATCCTACATGACAGGGTTCGTTAAAATAGAAGTTTTAGTTTCCAAGAAGATAACCATCTCATGTGAAGATTGGAGATTGAAGCTCGTATAGATTGAAGCTCGTATAAATTGAAGACCACATTTTGAAGCTACAGGTTGATAGTTGAAGTCTTCGAATTATGAAGCTTGTTAAGATTGCAGACTAACTTTGAAGCCACAAGTTGATAGTTGAAGTCTTCAAATTATGAAGCATGTGAAGATTGCATACCAAAATTTGAAGCCATAAGTTGAGAGTTAAAGTCTTCAAATTATGAAGTTTATGTAGAGTGCAGGCCAAATTTTGAAGACACCAGTTGAAGACCAAAGTCATCACGTTCAATGTGAAGAGCGAGGAAAAGTATGTAGCTTGTGTAGATTGTAGACTAAATTTTGAAATCATCACGCTGCGATATGTAGATTGAAGTCACCACGTCCCAATGAGAAGTGTAAGGATTTCAAATTATATAGCTTGTGCAAATTGTATGAAATATGTAAGAAAATTCAAAAAGAAAAAGAATTACATAGCTCAAATAAGCCCAGGAAAAAAATTATTGTGCCAACAAAAATTAAAAAAATGGTCTCTTTGCAATTAAATAGTGGTGATAACAAGATGAAAAAAAATCATAAAAAAATAGGGTACAGTTCGCTATAAGAAAATGAAACTTGCATGGGGTTACATGAATCAAGCTACACTACCAAAAGGACTTATTATGTTTTAAAAAAAATTGTGCAAAGCTTGACTCTCATATAAAAGGATGAAAAGATGAAGTGTGTGCATGTGCATTAATTGACGAAATTGAAATAAAGACAAGTTTATTGTTTTCCCACTTTCAAAGACAATATGGGTGGCCGTGAATGATAAATGACATGGTAGAGGGAAGAAATTTATGATGAAAAGAATGACATGGCTTTTCAAGTCCGTATTAATTTCAATTCAAATTTTTAAAAAAACAGAACTACATGGTGTTCAAAGTCTCATCCGTAAGGAGAAGGTATCCAAATGTCCAAGATCAAAACTTTGTTGCAAGATAATAGGCAAGAAAATTAAGGTGAATGCCAATAATGAGAAAGGTCCTCTTATATAGAGGAAATCAACGTCTACTTTTTAGGGTTGTATTTGTTAAATAAATACTTCCTTAAAAAAGATATATGCAAAGAAGTTAATTTTTCAAAGAAAATAAAAGGAAATCAAGGCAAGGTTACAAGTCACGGATACTATTGAAATCAAGCCCATAGTATACCACACAAAATGTGATTTGATTTAGTTGGCCATTCTCCAAGATAATTCAAAAAAAGTCTTTTAATCCTCATAAAATTCGAGACATGATCGCCAAAAAAAAAATTTAAGCGAACAAGTCTTGGGGGCATCTGTAGACATAAAAAAAATTTAGACCCAAAAGGAAAATAATTGGATTGATTTTATATTATTGGTTACCAAATTTAAATTATTTAGTGAATTAAATTTATCACTAAATAAAATATCCAATAATATGAAATAAAATATTTTGTTGAGTATCAAATATTTACTTATCTAAATTAAAGTATTAAAGTGGTCTTGAGATAGGCAAAGCTCAATTGTATTACTATTGCTATTACATATAAGTATTTATATGGGCAGTATAATGCAATACGCAGTTGTATAGGTTAATACAAATACAAGGAATCCTAAACTAAGAAGGTGAACATATAAACCTTATTGTCCTCCTTTAAGTTGTATTGGGTAGGACACAACATGCAACTTGTCTAAAAACCAAAGAAACCGACCCTTGGGCAGTGATTTAGTAAGACCATCAGCAATCTGCTCACTAGAATTAATATAGCGAACCAACAACTCCTTGGAAGCAACACGCTCACGAACAAAATGAGAGTCGATCTCCAAATGCTTCGATCGAGAATGAAAAATAGGAGTTGTAGAAAGATATATTGCACTCAAATTGTCACACATTAAAGTAGGAGGGAAGAATGGTACCCGAAGCTCCTTAAGCTAGGATTAAAGCCATTGCAATTACAAAACTGCATGTGCTAAAGTGCGATATTCAACCTCCGTGGAAGACTTGGAGACGGTACGTTGTTTCCATGAGCCCCAAACAACCAAATTCTGTCCTAACTAAATAGCATAACTAGTAATAGAACGACGATCTTTGACATCACTGGCCTAATCAGCATCACTGTAAGCCAGAAGCCAATTTGAAAAAGACCGAATAAGATGAATGCCATGATAAAAGTGCGTTTTAGATAACGCAAAATACCCTTAACGGCTGTCCAATGAAGAGTTGTGGGCGAGTGCATAAATTGGGAGACCTTATTAACCACATAAGTAATATCCGGGTGAGTAAATTTGAGATACTGCGGCCCCCCAACAACTTGCCAAAATAAGTTGAGATCATGAAAACTCACCATCGGATTGAAGATTAGCTTTGGAGTTAATCTAAGTAGACATGGGCTTAGAATTGGACATATTTGCTTTGAGCAGTAATTCAAAAATATATTTTCGTTGAGACAGATGAAGTCCATGTGATGTCTAGTAAGCTTGAATACCAATAAAATAGTCAAGCGTATCAAGATCTTTGATGGAAAAATGTTTGCCGAGCTTATGAATGATGTCTTGGACGGCAAGATTGGTGTTTCTAAGGAGGAGAATATCATCAACATAGACTAAGCAATACATCAAGGTACTGCCCGAACCAAAAATAAATAAAAAAGAATCGATTTTTCTACCATAAAAACACAATTGAATAAGAGCGTCGACAAGACACTTGAACCATTGACGAGGAGTTTCCTTCAAACCATAAATTGATTTCTGTAATAGCAAACATAATGAGGAAAATCAGGATGAATGAACCCTTAATGTTGTTCCATGTAAACCTCGTCGTCAACGCTGCCATTTAAAAATGCATTAGAAACGTCAAGTTGTCGAATAGTCCAATTATTAGAAATGGCAAGGGAGAGAAGGACCCGAATGGTAGTGGATTTAATGACTGGACTAAAGGTCTCTATGTAATCAATGCCGGGTCTTTGATGAAACCCCTTAGCAACAAAGCATGCTTTATAACGATCAATAGTACCATTCAGTATGTACTTGACTCTAAACACCCATTTGCAGCCAACCAAATTCTGGAAAGGGGAAGGAGGAACTAATTTCCATGTGTTATTTTTCAACAGGGTGTGGAATTCCTCATGCATGGGTTACTTCCAATAACTTGACATAATTGCTTGCTTGAAAATGCTCGGTTCAGGGACAAGAATTGTTTCAGCATGAAAAGTTTTTGGAGTAGATGAGGCAATTTTAGAACGGGTTAACATTGTGTGGGTATTGATGGAAGGAGGCAGTTTGAAGTTAGATAAATCCACAACTAAGGATAGTCCAAGAGAGTCATTAGTGGGAATAGTGGGAAGAGAAGAGGTCTGATTGGGTGGCTTGGCTGGTGTCCATTTCAAAGGTGGAACTGAAGTTACAGGTATAAGAGAGGGAGGAGAAGGTAGTGGTGTTAAAGTGGGATTTGAAAAATTGGAGACAGAAGAAGGTAAAGGAACGTGTGAGGGAAGTAATATAGTGGTGGGTTGTGTTAGTGGGGAAGCAGGACTCTAAGTTGAGTTGTCTTGTGACACCGAATTGGAGGAAACATTCAAGAAAGGAAGTTCCTGGTCAAAAAAGACAATATACCATGAGATAATATATTTATATGTATCAAAATTTAAACAAATATATCCTTTGTGAAGTTTACTATAGCCTAAGAAGCAACATTTAATAGAACGAGGAGAAAGTTTATTTTTAGAATAAGACCGAGTCCATGGGTAACATAAGCACTCGAAGGTGTGTAAAAAATTAAGATCTTGAGCTTGACCAAACAAAGTAGTAAATGGATTTGAGTGATTCAACAATGTTGTTGGTAAGCGATTTATAGTATAAACCGTAGTGGAAAAAGCATAAGTCCAAAACTTCACTGGAACATAGGAATGATGTAATAGAGATAAACCCGTTTCAATAATATGTCGGTGTTTGCATTCTGCACAGCCATTTTGTTCTGGTGTCGTAAGACATAAATTGCGATGGGTAATTTCATTGCTCAACAGATAAATTTGTAAAGCTTGATAGTCGCCTCCCCAATCAGCCTGAAATTGTTTAATGGAACAAGAAAAATAATTTTCTACTAAATGGTGAAATTTAATAAAAGTACTTAAAACTTTAGATTTGAATTTAAGAAAATAAATCCAATAATATTTAGAATAATGATCATAAAAAAGAACATAAAACGACTCTCATTGACAGAAGGAAAGGGAGATGGACCCCAAACATCAGAATAAATCACATTTAAAGAACCTCTAGCATAATAAACTGAGACTATAAAAGGAAGTTTATGACTTTTACTAATGCTACACGCATCACACGACAGATTATTAGAATGTGAAAAAGGAATTTGTGCTTCATGAAGAGCACATTTGACAACTTTAAAATTGGTATGACCAAGTCCTGAATGCCATTGACTTAAAGAACTGAACATAGCATGCTTACATATTGCTGTTGGTAGTGCAAGTTGAATGGAATAGAGTCCACCATTACTCCGGCCTCTATGAAGCAGTTCCTTCATTTGGATGTCCTTTATAAGAAAAGAATCAAGAAAGAATTCAACAGAACAATTGTTAGAGTTAGTAAAAGAATAAATTGAAAGGAGATTAGAACAAGAATTAGGAACATGAAGAATATTATCAAAAGAATAAGTATTAATGGAGTCAGAAAATTTAGAAGAGCCAGTATTAGAAATAGGGAGGGTATTACCATTGCCAATTTTAACGTCATAATGATTTCGATATTCATGAGGATAGTGAATGTTTTCCAGATCAGGTGTCAAATGATGTGTGGTGCCAAAGTCCAAGATCCACGGTTGATTAGATGGCTGATTGGTGGTATAGTTTGATGTGGGACGGTATGGTGAGATGTATTATGGACGTGGTGCATAAGTTTATGGTCGAGGAGTAGAATAATTTCGAGCAACATGGCTGAAACCATGACAGTTATGGCATTATAGATGAGGATTGGTAGAAGTAGAAAGAGGATATGATGGTCATTGGCCAATTATACCAGCTTGCTGATTGTCGAAAGGCCTGAACTGTTGGAAAGAACGGCCTCTGTCGCGTCCTCTACCACCCCTGCCTCATGGAGTGGTGGTACGGTAGGTGCTGCCTTGAACAACATAGGTTTTAGGTGCAACGATTTCCTTGGGAGACGGAGTCTCAACCATCAAATTAGCTTCCCCACTTAATAGTAAACCATATAAATCATCAAAAGAGACACTATCAAGTCAATTTTCAAGTAATCTTACAAGCGGATGATATGTATAATCAAGTTCATTCACAATGACTTGAACAAGATCGTCTTCAAGAACCGTTCCTTGAAGAGAAAGTAATTGGTCATGCATACTTTTAGCACGTTGAAGATAGGTAGCAATTATTTCACCATCATCTTTTACTAGTTGAAAAAATTTGCTTTTGATAGTTCGAATTTAAGCCTTGGAACAGGACGCATAAGTTTTATGCAATTTAGTCCAAGCATCGAGAGAAGATTTAGAGTCAACAACTTGAGAAATAAAAGATTCAGATATAGAATTAATTATCCAACTCAATACCAATTGGTATTGTCGAAACCATGTGATATCAGCAGGAGTAGGAAGGTCGTTCAATTGAGTTGGTGAATGAGGGTGTGAGCCATTAATGAATTTAGCTAGATCATAGCTATTGAGAAAAGGGAGAAGTTGAGCTTGCCATAAAAGATAATTAGAGGAGTTGAGTTTGACGGGTAGGCTGTGAGCAATATTCAGAAAATTGGTGAAAGAAGTTGACATAGTTGGAGGTGAAGTGATTTCAGTTTCAGATTGAGAAGTGGAGCTACTAGTTGTAAAGGACATCAATGTGCAGGGCTTGTCTAGCGAAAAGATGGACATTGGCAAAGAAGAAAAGGAAAGACTAGAAAAAAAAGACGTTGCAAAGAAGGAAAAAAAAGCATAAAAAAAGGCTATGCATAATTATCTCCAAGAAATAAGAAATCAAGTGTGGGATTTTACAAATAAAGTGTCAAAAAAGCTCTATATAATTCTCTCCAAATCTCAAAGCTACTACAACGGCTTCAAATCAAATCAAGTCTGAGTCTTCATATTGTGGTCATCACTCTTTGAAGATTCAACCCTCTTCTTCATAGATCGAAAAATATTTCTACAATAGATTCAAGAAGAGGCTTTATAAACCCTTGATCCACAATTCCTTGGAAGAAATCATCAAAAGATTTGATTTCTACACGTGTAAAAATCGTCCAATAGAGATTGTATCTCTTCACTTGATTTCAAATTAATAAAACTGATATTTGTGCTTATTCTTCTTTTCTCTTATTTCAGGACAAGAAATTTGTGTGAACAATACAAATTTGGACTTATATTATGAAGGCCCATTAATTGGTCCAATCCAAAATTTTAGACCAAACACTAACCGAATTAAATTTTTTTAATGTTCTTTTAAATTTCGGTTTTCCAGTTATAAATCATCGATTTGGTTCCAACATTATAGGTACTTTGGTTTGGTCAGTTTCACACTTTTCCAAACGAACCGACCAAATGAATAGCCCTAACTCTGCGTGCTCAGCTCAAGCTTAACTTCCTTTATCATAACTACTGAATTCATCAATTCGTTATTGCTGTTATTAGTGAATGAAACCCTTGCTTACAATTCTTCCTTTAAATTTAGCGCATTATTTTTGTTATGAGATATTTGAATAATATAAACAAAAAATATGCACGATATATGTGTTTTTTAATGAATCTTCTCTCGCGCTTAATTGCTTAATTTATTTATAGTATATACTATTTCTCTGGTAGTACTATTAGCGATAGGTATTAAAATGAGTATTGAACCCTTCAAACAGTAACACTTTCTCCAATTCTTTATGTTTTTTTTTAATTTCTAATTAATTTTTGTTTCTGTTTTGTGAATTTATGAACTGGGTCAAAAATTAAATTAATTAATTAATTCAAGCAGATTAGTGAAGCTTGTTGCTCGAGCTTTTCATAATGAAATGCATGAACAAAATAATCAAATTAGGTAGAATGGGAAGGTTTGGCTTTGGCTTTAGGGTCTATCTTGGCTTGAAGGGATAAGACATTTCGTTGAAGTGTTGAAGTTCCAAGTCTTGACGATCCAACCATTTGTCAAACTTTTTGGTCCACTTCTCTTGATTTTTCATCATCTTCTTCACTTTCTCAACAGATTGAAAGAGGAGATCTACCATAAGATTTTTGGCCATTTCAGAATCAGAATCTGAGTTTTCTACCCCTTCTCCTTGCTCTTCTTCGTCACCCTCCACCACTTGCTTCCCTTGTCTCTTTTATTCATGCAAAGCCTTAAGCTTTGCCTCTTTGTCTTGTTGCTTTACCTTATCTAGTATCCCTCCAAGGTACTTGACAGTCCCATCCATACCCACTTCCACAATTTTGCATTTTCTCCCTCTTTTCAAGCATCAAAGAAGGAGAAAATGGGTAAGCTTGTGAAGTTCTCAAGCTAAAGTGGAGAAACTCAGCTATGTTGGAGATTTAGGAGGAGACCAAGACGGTAGAAGTCTTGGAGGCAGTAACAGAGGACAAATGATCAATAAGAAATAAGCCATTTGGATTGGCGTATTCTTGATTCCATCATGCAAGAAAAGCAGGTCCTTCCGTGTTATCTTATCATTTCCTTCTTTCTTTGCAAACACAGAATTGCAAATGATCTTATGGAGAATGAAGTAGCTCAAGGTCTTCAAGGTGTTGGAGGGTGTATAGCCAACCTTAAACCTCTTGTCAACCCCAAACTCTCTCCAAAACTCCCCCGTGTCCATGGTGCTCTCATTGAAATTCATGATGCCAATGGGTGAGATCTTGAAACACTCATTCATTTTGGCCACAGAGAAGGTGATAGGCTTCCCAAACATCTTGAATCTACAAACATATGAGCCTAGTCCTTCCTCTACATTCTTATTCACCTTGAAGGTGGCAAGAAACTCCATTGTTAGGTTCTTGTGCCCATACATCTTAGGCTTTGAGAAGAACTCCCAACTTAGATTTTTCATATATCCTTCCACCTCTTCTTTGACCTTCAAAACCTCAAGGGACTTAGTGTGATACCATCGGGTGGAGAGGAAAGGCCTAGCATCAATCCTAAGTCCCTTTACTTATTCCTCCCCTTCCAAGAAGTCCCAAACAGCCTTAGGTACCTCGGGTTGTGGAGCCTGAATTCCTTGAACGGATGAAGTGGCTGTGGTCTTGGAGATTCTTGCTCTTTGAATGTTCTCTCTTTGTTTTAGGGAAAGGGTTATCCTTATGGGTCTATTTTCTTAAGCAGATGACACATATTTTACTTTTTTATGGGAATGTTTTTTAAGGTCATTAACAAGGCCTTTTCCTTCCTTAGATCTCTTACCCATTTGAAGGTTTGAAATGTAGAAAATGCAAAGGGAAACAACAAAGAAAATCAACCTCAAGGCAAGAGGGAGGATAAGATGCAAGTGCCTTGAAATTGAAAGAAGATAGAAGAAAGGGATCTAAACCTTGCTACATATGTTTAACTAAGATTATATAGGCATGTTGGCACTCAATGGGCATTAAAATTGCCTAAAAAGAAGGAGAATTTAGTTTTGAAACAGCCCGCAACGGCTATTTTTTGAAAATTTTACAGGCATCACGACCGCGATGAGGGTCACGCTTGCGATGTTTGAAAATATTAGATAATGGCTATATTTTACTGAGATTGCGCCCACGAGCAATGCAGCTCGTCACCATGATGCCAGTCTTTTTTGAAAATTTTTGACAAACCATGGTTCATCACAGAGGCGATTAAGGTAATCGCGATCGCAATGTCTGTAGAAATTCCTTTTGAAATGCAGGTGCCTTGGATCACGCCCGTGATCATGAAGATCTTGGCCGCGACCAAAGACACCAAAAGTTACAGAAACCTGGGTTCAAAAGCTGTCGTGGCCACGATCTAGCATCCCTAACTCACTCTTAAACTCTTCATAAGTTCATGCTAAAAAAATTTTCACAGGTAAATGACTTTAGTTGATGTTGCCACGTTAATGAAGTTGATCAAGTAGACTTGCGAGTCAAACCAATCTATGGCAGATTCTTGAAGAGGTATCATGCCTGAAAGCTCGACAACGCTCCAAACCCACATGAGCTAAAACTGTGAATGACATAAAAAAATAAAAAAAAGTTGAACTACGTCTAACTTGATCTTTCATAAGAAAGTACGTAGGCAGCTTGGATTCATTCCAAGTTCAGTCACAATAACAAAAAAAAGATCCAATGCTCATAAAAGGCTCGCATGTGTTTCTTTGCAATCATATATAAAGAGTGAAGTAAATATGTTATTGTAAAGGTTGGTAAAAGTCAATGAATGTTCATTAATTATGTGCTAACACATCCTCTAGTCACTCCCAACAACCCTTGACGTGTCCAAACTCTAAAGATGTGAAGCATTGCTTGAAGGAGATCAATTTAGAGCATAATGACCAATGACAGGGGTGTAGACAGCAAGTGTTGTTGTAACAACCCAATATTAATACATTATAGTAAGGATTTAAACAAATAATCATAGTAAATAATCTTAAATTAAAATTAAAATAAAACTCCCTTCCAAAAAATAATTTTTTTAAAAAAAATAGGTTAACAACGATCGTTGTTAAGTAAGCAACGATCGTAGTCAATTGTACAACGATCGTTGTTAAATGCATAGTGATCGTTGTGAAAATCACGAGAATGGCCAAAAGTTCCAGCAAGATACACGAGCTCGTGGGAATCAACAACGAGCTCGTTGTTAAAATATCAAAGATCGTTGTTAACCAAAAATCACCCAAACGAAAATTTTGAATAAAAATCACAATGGAAAAACAGTATTTTCGACTTTTCTCTGTAAAAATAAACTCCAACAGGCTCAAAAACAATATAAACATATAACAAGCTTTTCGATATATTAAAAACAAAACTAAAACATGTGTTCTCAATATGAATTCTCATAAATACATAAAATTAT
>CANYLF011056940.1:0-12567 GCA_948193215.1 Bocquillonia castaneifolia
ATGCTAGCATGGAACTTCTAGGAGATTTATGCAAGGATGACCTAGTTGCTGGTCTCCCTAATATCAAGTTCTCCAAGGATAAGGTTTGTGTAACTTGTCAAATGGGAATCAAACCAAACCCTCCTTCCAACTTAAGAATCACATAAGCATAACTAGGCCTCTGCAATTATTGCATATGGATTTATTTGGTCCTACAAGAATTGATGGTTTAAGTGGCAGGAACTATGTATATGTGATTGTTGATGATTACTCTAGATATATGTTGGCCCCAAGGACCTTATGGTTCTAATAGTGATTTTAATGATACAAAACATTGTGTAATACTAATATGTTTGCTAAGTGCTTTTCTAGGTAATTGATGCAATGCAAGCATATGAGAGTTGATGATGAAGATAATGAGGAAGTAATGAAAAATGTATGGAGTTTGTGAGAGATGTCAAAGCTCCTAATATGATGAAATTCTTGAGTGTGATGGTGAAGAATGGTCATGAGCTTTGATGAGTGCTTATGTATTTGGATAGGTTCAAGTGTTATCTTAAGAAACCACTTGGGTTAAGGGCTAGCTTAAGCTTGTGAGTGAGCATTAGCTTAATTGGATAGGTTTAAGTGTGAACCTAATCAAAAAACTTGAAAAAAGGTGAGAGCTTAGAGTCTATAAGCTAAGGATGTGATTTGGAGAGTTTTGGAATGATTAAGATTGATTAGAAAATTAATCTTTGAAGAAATCCAAAGAAGCCATAGGTAGGACTACACATTAAGCCAATTTTTAGAGTAGCTTTCGGCACATCTATTTAGATAGTATATGGTCGAATTATATATGGATGGAAAGCTACGGATGTATACTTTCTAAATCAAAAACTAGAATTCAATTTGGAACATCAATTTGGGAGTTGTAGATTTTTAAGTGAATTATGCTCATGATTGAATGGAGAAGACTATGCACATGAGTCAATTTTGAAATGATGCCAGAACTTCTAGGGATGGAATTTGGACTTAAAATTTTGCAAAGTTGTAGCACTATAAGTCTAGTTTATATGGCTTTTGAATCACATCAAAAGGAGTTGTAGATTGGGAGATATGGCTGTTGGAGTGAAAAGTGCTCGGAATATTGGTGAACCAAAATGTCTTGATTTTTTAGGGCATGAAGATAATGGAATGAGAAAAATTTTATGAGATACAAAATTGCAGAGGACGGCCTGAAGCTTGCACCATTAAAATTACAGAGCATTTACCATTTAGAGTTCTTTACAAGACGTTATGGGTGTCACAATAACATGACTGCGATCGACAATTTTGAAACCATGACTAAACTTCCAAAAAGTGACCTAGGAAGCTAAGGCATCGGTCATGGGCGCCATCATGGACGTAGCGGGCATGATTTTAACTTTGACAGCCCCAACGGTCATATGAAGTATCCATTGAAGATTTGAATGTCATGGCCACGACCAGTACTTTGCCCTTGTGACCGATACTATGACAAACCATAAACCAGCTCCAAAAAAGGTGGATTTTGATGGGGAAGTGTGAGTAACGGTCATACTTCTTTATGAGCCTATAAATACCCATCAAAATGAGTATTTTGGGGTTACAACAACTTACATAATGCTCTCATAACATCTTTAAAACATTGCATCAATTTCTTTGTAATTTTTACATATTTTGGTTGTGTGTGGGAAGTTAGGATCTCATGGAAGCTTTCAATTGGGATTGATTGCTTTGGGCTTGAGTGATTAGCTATCTTTGTACAAGTGTTAAGCTTGTGTGAGCTTGGGAAACACTTGGGTTTGATTTTGGGATTAACCAAGTTGAAAGTCCTTGTAAAGGTTTAGTGTTAGCCTTGGTAAACACTAGGTTTGGTGTTAGCCTCTTGAAAACACTAGGGTTTGTGAGTGAGCCTTAGGTAAAACTCATTTGTAAAAGTTATAGATAGCCTTTGAAATCTCACTTGTAAAGGTTGGACATAGCCATATAAATCTCTATTGTAGTCACATTTATGTTAGTGGAACCCCAAAGAGTGTCTTTGGGAGAGTGGAAGTAGGACAAGTTGGGTTCGAACCACTATAAATCTATTGTATTCTTCTTTTCTTCCTCAATCCTTTCTTGTGAGGTTTTTTAATTTCTATTTCCGCACTAATTCACCCCATCTTGTGTATTCCAATATGCTTGGGTATGCTTCTTAGCTCATAAAAGATGATGTTTTTAATGCTTTCAATTCTCTTTCAAAACATATTCAAAATGAGAAATGTTTTTGTATTTCAACAATAAGAAGTGACCATGAAAGGGAATTTGAAAATGAGCTTTTTAAAAATTTTTATGAAGAAAGTGGTATCTCTTATCAATTTTCTTCTTTTGTGATTCCTATAAACACCTAATTTTTGGATGCAGGAATAATGGGAGTGGCTCAAAGTCTAAATGATGATTAGTGAGTAACTCTATTACTTAGGGTACACTGTTTGAATGCCAAAGAACTTCTAAATGTGTTTTTAGAAAAGGTTTTAAAGCTTTTGATTGATCTTAAGATAGTTTTTATAGGTTTACAAGTGGTTTTGAACTTAAAATGAGTTTTAGTGCCAAAGTTTGATGTTTTGGGCCTCGATTCAGAGTTTAGGCAGTGAGGTTCAGAGCTTAGAAACAAGCCAAACTATCAATCCAAGTAATTCACAACAAATTAATAATTAGAAAGTTGTTGATTACCTTTAGAATGTGTTAGACTTGTGTCTATAGACCCTCAGATATTTTCTTGACCATTGGAGATTCATTTAATGCAAAAATAGCCATTTCACCAACTTTTGAAGCTTTTAAAATCACACATTAAACGCTGCTGACACAACTGCAACGGTCGTTGCACATTGCAATGGGCTCGTTTGTGCATGGGTACAATGATCATTGCTGTTGCAATTGGCTCGTTGTGGCTGGAGCTGATTTTGCTAGCTTGAATACCCACGAGCTCGTTGTGGTTCACAATGACCGTTGTGCATGGGCCTAACGGGCTTGTTGTGGTGCTCGTTGCAAATGGCTTTAACTCGTGTGACCTATTGTTTCTTTTGCACAAATAAGCTGATATGCAATGATCTGTTGTAGCCAAGTACAACAATCGTTGCCAATAGGCACAACGGTCGTTGCAGGCTAGAAAATGCTGAACTTGCTAAAAATGAACTTAAACAAAATCAATTGTTAAATGTATTGACTTAGGATTATAATCAATATCAAAACAGGAGTTAAATATCCAAATAGGTCAACAATAAGTTTTAGAACCATAATTGAATTCCATAAAATTTTGGTGAAATTATTTATTTATATTAAATAGAGCTATGCATTTAGTTTAACCAACCAATTTTTTTTTATGATTTTTAAAATCAAACTAAATTAAAGTCTATAAGGATTTAATCTAATTAGATCAATTTGGTATTCTTCGCTTGTTAGTTCGGTGTTGATTCATTTTGGTTTTTTAGCTAATATTTCAATACGTTGATTTTTGGTTCGGATTTTTCCTCTTACATCAATAACTGAATAAAACAAAAATTTTAAAAAATTTCAAAAACAAAAATTGAATTGGATTGCAATTGACCGGTTTAATTTATTATTCGATTTGGTTCGACTTTTTCATCCCTAATATGAAATACACCCTTACTGCTTTTGTTATTCAATTGAATTATTGAAAAATTACATTATATGCCATTTATTTCAAGAAAAGTTCATTCTTTTTATGGTTTTTATTATCCCGAGTATCCAGATCCCATTTGAAGCCCCGACTAATCTGGGTCGAGAGAAAAGTTCATTTTTTACCATAAATATATATTTTTTTAACCTTATAGATTACATTATATACAATTTATCTAGGAAAGTCTTTTTTTTACCATAATATATTTTTTCCTTATTGAAATATCTTTTTGCATTTACACTTATACTATCGATGAGATTATTTAGAAATTGCTACATTTTTACTTATTTATAAAGAATTCCATTCCTTTCTTGCCTTTTTCAAGTTAAAATCAATTCATTGCTCATTAACAATTTTTTTTTTAAAAATAAAAGGATATCATGAGCATACAAGGACCATGCCCTTTTTTTTTTTGTATAGTTGAAACCTCCCTAAATTGATACTCTATAAATTAATATCTTCTATTATGTAATGAAAAGTTAATCCACCGATTTTGTAGAACAAGTATAATTTAATAATTCTATTATTTTATTATTTAATATAAAATATTATATACCTACATCTAAATATTGATTTATAAAATCATCATTCCTTATAGATTATCCCATGTTCATTGTTTATTTTTTACAGTTATTTATATCTCCACATGTATATATTTAAAATATACTTTATAATTTATATGAAGTTAAATATTTGAGTAAAATACATAAAAAAATTTCATTTATTAATAAAAAAAAGATCTTCTTTCATAATTTTTTCTTCATATTAATTATACAAACTACATAAAAATATATAACCAATTATATGAAATTTTTAAATGAATGTTCTATAAATTAATAATCTCTTAATATTTTTTTATTCCATGAATCATATTATTTAATTTAAAGATGTTCTACTGTAATTATTGAAGACAATACCAATGCGCTTTGTTGTAGGCTTATTTATAGAAACAAACCTTGTTTTTAACAAATTTTGGCGTGTTTAAAAAGTTTTGGAAGATTTACAGATTTTTATTAGCATTTTATTAATTATTTTTAATTTTTTTGATAGGTGGAGATACCACCGGAGTGTTTCAAGCCCCGTTTTACACTTGTCCAAACTAATTTCCGGTCGAGAGAAGTCCCATTTGGAACAACCCTATCCCAAAGCGAGGCAATGGATTGATCTTGCGACCTCACCAGGCGTGGCAACTGTAAGCTCAAGTGTTTACCACTTGAATTACCTTGCTTTAGTATTTATACATTAATTCATTGCTTAGATTTTTTTTATTCTTATAATTTCAATGATTATACAATTCATTATAGTAGAGTTTCTTCGTAGGCCCTTTAAAAAAAATCATTTGTTTTAAAATAACTATGGCTTTCAAATACCAAGCAACATTAAATACTTATTTTGCACTTCTATTTCTAGAATTTACTATTTATTACTACTTAAAATAAGGCCTAATGTACAAAAAGAAAAACTAAACCTTTCTTTTCATTTACAATTTTAACGAAAATTTTAAAATTTTTTTTTGAATTGTCCTCACATTTACTTTGCACTTCATTTGTGTTAAACTTACTAAAATTGGTACAAAATTTTGTATAATAATGATCTAATTGCCACAAATGGTATTTTATTAAACAAAATAAATTACTATTATACATTACTCATGAATCACTCATATAACAATTAGTTTAATAAATTTACATAATTTTATATTAACTTGAGTAAGTTAGACACAATTAAAGTTTAAAAGTAAATGTTAGGATAATTTTTTTTTTTGATAAGTGGTGATGCTCTAACAGTGGTATCCCTCGGGCCTTCGGCCCAGAGACTAATCCACTGCTCCCCTGCCGAGGGCTCTCGCAGATATTGGGGTACCAGCGAGGAGAGGATTCAAACCATGGTGGGCACGATCCACTTGAGATAGAGTAATTGGCTTTTGCCAATTGATCTATCCCTCGTTGGTTAAATGCTGGGATAATTCAGAAAAAAATTAAAAGGTTTGATTGAAATTCGAAATAAAAGGAAAGGTTTTGATTGAAATTCGAAATAAAAGGAAAGGTTTGACCATTTTTATATATTAGGTCTTTATATAAAAGTAAAACTACAAACCTTTATAAAAGGATAACTCAGTCATTTTAATTTTTTTCCACTAAAATCTAAACTAATTAAAAGCTTCTTAGCATGTGGTACAACCTACCCGAAACAGGAGTATAATATTTTTGGTAGCACGTGCTTAAGATAGAGAAATGAATATAGCGTAGTAATTAAACCCAAAAGTCTTTAAATTAATTAAAAGAAAAAGATTAATTTGAAAAGGGATAATGACATATTTGATGTCTGAACTTTTCAAAATTTTACAATTAGGTGTTTGAACTTTTTTTTATTACAATTAAGTGTTGCAACTTGTAAAATAATTACGAAAAAGGTTCTTAACAGGTTATTGCTGAAATAAAATTTCAATTTGACCCTTAAAACTTATATTTATCTCAAATTTGTCCAATGATTGATTTTTTTATACAATTTAACTTTTTTATACAATTTAATTTAATTTTAAAAATCATAATAATCAAAAATTAATAATATTTACTTGCTCTTTTTTAATTTTTTTCTTGCATTTAAATTTTAACAACTAAAAATAGTTAATTAATATATTTTGTTGTTTTATTTTTTTAATATATTTAACTTGAGTGTCCGAGGATAATTTTTAAGTAGAGGAAAATAGAAATTCAGGTGCTAAATTATATGATATAACATAGTTAAAATTTAAAGGTGCTTGAAATATTCTAATTTTGTTCTATTTCAATTTAAAAAGAATTCTAAAATAGATTTATTAAATTTTATTATTATGTGTTATGAAAAATCGTGTGAAAATTTTATCATATCCAATTTTTGAAAAAAATTATGTTATAAATTTCTATCTTATATATATATATGTATTGAATTAGATTTTTAATTTGCATTAAAATTAATTATGTAGAAAATTATATTTATTTTCATTCTTTTTTATTTTTAATAGTATAAATATATTTTATAAAAAATTATTCAATTTCATGAAAAATTTAATGGAATTGAAGAGTAAGAATAAGTTGAAGAACCATATGAAAATTAAATTTTTATTAATTGGATTGTCAACAACAAAAACAAGTCCATAATGAAATAAAAATAATATAATTGTTTGAGAGTTTAATAGAATAAAATAATTATAAAAGGAATTAATAGAACAAATTTAAAGTATATGAGTTTAATAGAAAAATCATATATGTCATATATTCTAGGCAACTTGTTGGTAACCTACCAAAAACACTACATTGTAATTATTATACAGGTTGCAACACTCAATTGTAATGAAAAAAAGTTTAAACACCTAATTGTAAAATTTTGAAAAGTTCAGACACCAAATATGTTATTATCCCATTTGAAAATGTGAGAGAAACGGTACAAATGTGGTACAGTCTGAAATGGTAAGAATTAACATAATCTAATCATGTTTAATATGAAAGTATCGAAAGTGGTGATGCGCAAGTCCATAGAGTAGGCGCAATGTGAAAGTTTGAAATTGACAACTCCAAGTTTCTAAAGATATGTTCAAACTGCTCCATCCCAGAACTCATCAGCAGACTTGAATGGGCCACTCTCACGAATGAAAAACATAGCAGGATATGCCTTTTCTTGTGGAATTTGGATTATTTTGTGTAATTCTTATGGACTTAGCTTCCAATCAAATATTTCCATATTCTGTTTTATCCTTTCCTTGTTAAAGCTCTTTATGAGTAGACTCACTCCTTGCTCATATACCCATCTCAAAATAATCTAATTCACATGTAAACAAAAAAGAAGGAAAAAAACATGGTTAAATATCTTGCCCAGAAGGTACTTTGATTGTGTTTCTTGTCGTTGTGTCAATGACAGTGAAGATGTTATTTACCATTATTTCATTGACAGGATAGAAAAATATTAAAGAAAAATTTTATCTTCGTGTCATAAATTATATCTATATGTATTTCTTAAATGCAGTCAAATTTATTTGCTTAAAAGTAATTATTACCTGAGCTACAGATTTTCCCCTAGCTTCGGCTATCTCTTTTAGGACATCATTATCTAGAACTCGGTTTGTTCCCCAAACTGTTCCTTTTGCTCCCAAAGGAGAATATGTAGTGACATGTATACCTTTTTCCATGCAAAATTCCCTTAGTTTTTTTTGCTGCCAAAGTGGACTCATCTCAACCTTACAAAACAACACAAAACTTAGTAAATTAATATGATTTCGTCGTGAATTTGCAGATGGGATTTTTTCTGGTGGAATCAGAGACGTACTTACTTGATTGACAGCTGGTGGTATTTTTGCAGTGTTTAGCAAAGCTTCCAGCTTTTTGCATGAAAAGTTGCTCACTCCAATTGATTTACTGAGACCAAGCTTTTGACATTGTTCCATAGCTTCCCATACAGATTTGATGTCCATGTGAACAAGATCTTCCTTGTCAAAAGGAAAATCCTCTTCTCTTGGTATCAAACTTACAGGAAAGTGAATCAAAAACAGATCAAGGTAGTCCAGTTTCATTTTCCTGTGTTTGGAGGGTAAGTTAACATCATATGGTTCCAATAAGAAATATACTCCCTCCATCTAAAAAGAAGTACGCTTTTGGACAAGCATAAGAATTAAAAAAATTAGTTTAGTTAATTAATTAAGTTAGTTTCTAGATTAAATATTACAATCACTCCTATTAAATAAGTTAACTCCTTGAAACTAGTTTTAAAATTGAAGTTACTATTACAATTAATGAGGACATATATGATATCTATACACTCAATAAGATAAATTATTATCCGTAATTTAAAATAAAAAATTCGAAAAACTGCCAATCTTTTAGGACAGAGGGTTATTGACGCATAAAAACAAATGATGAATAATAAATTATATTAATTGTGAAATGTAGAATAATAAAAAGGGTAGTGGTTAATTTAATCAATAATTAATTAAGTTGGCTTACTTGAGAGTTCTCTTAAGGGCAGGGACAACACGATCAAAATGAGCATCCATGCACCAAAGCTTGGAAGTAATAAAAAGTTCATCGCTTGATTTGATTAAGCCAATG
Source organism: Bocquillonia castaneifolia (assembly GCA_948193215.1). Taxonomy (NCBI): domain Eukaryota; kingdom Viridiplantae; phylum Streptophyta; class Magnoliopsida; order Malpighiales; family Euphorbiaceae; genus Bocquillonia; species Bocquillonia castaneifolia. The sequence continues at coordinate 8,743 of CANYLF011056940.1, forward strand.
CCAAGGGCAACTGATATTGCTTCTCCAAGGTGTTGCTCTGATTGGTAAACAGAAGCCGTATCGAAATGTCTGTAACCTGCCTTGATTGCTTCATCGATTGATTCTGTAATTACTTGTCCTGACGCTGCGAAAGGGAATTCTGCTGTTCCAAAACCAATTACTGGAATAGTCATATTTGTTGCACCAAGTTTTGTTTTTGTAATTCTCTCCATTTTTTCTCAGTTCTCTATTTTTGTTTTTAATGTATTATTTACTTATTATCCTATTCTCCTTATATAGAATAACAAGCGTAAAACACAATGATGCCCATAATGAGCGCCGATTCAATAAGGGAACTAGCTGGTCAGCAAGATCGGTCGGTCGGTTTGGCTTGCTAGGCAAAAAATTCAAACAAATTAAATAAAAGAAGTTCAAACCATACTATATAATATAATATTTTATGGCGCGCGGCCATAAATCAGCTGTTTTTTTTTTTTTTTTTATAATTGGCAACTTTATTGAAACAGACCATAAGCATTGGTCAAATAATTACAGAAAGAAAACAGAGGAATTAATGCTAATTACATCAGATGCAGAAAACAGAAAATTGGAGTACTCACGCTTTACATAAAAAATAGCAAAGTGTAAGCTTTTGTACAAAAAAAATCCTCCTTCGAAGAATGATGATCAAAAACCCTCCTATTCTTTTTCTTCCAAAGTTCCAAGCAAAAAATCATCCATAAAGACTTGCAAAAAGCATGTTGAAATTCTCCTTTAAACATATACTACATCATTGATTGAAAAAAATCTGCAACACTGTGAGGGAGAACCACCTCCATCCATCTGAACAAAGACTTCCAAAGGGCGTTGCTGTCCGAACAGTGCAAGACAAGGTGATCCTGAGTTTCCAGCAGTCTGCAAAATGGGCACAACGCATTTTCGGTGTCGATGATGCTCCTACTTGCGAGAAGAGAACAAGTTGGTAAACACTGGAGCAGAATGTTGGAAAAAATTCCCCAATTACCCCACGGACTACTTTTAATAAAAATAGTCATACAATCATAGAAAAATAGTAAGATAAGGATTTACGTGGAAACTCCAAAAATCAGAGAAAAACCACGACTATTGTCAAAAAACAACCGAGAAAAATATTCACTATATGAAAATTATTATAACTACAAAATATAAAATACAATATTTTTCTCACACCCAAAACTTTAAAAAAAAAATACCCAGAGAGTACCGAGAGAATTTTTCCCAAACTCTCTAACCTTCACAATTTTCTTGAATTTTAAACACATCCGACTGACACAAATTGGTCACACCCAATAGAACTCACTAGCTCTCTCACCCCAAACTAGTGTTCACTCTCTATCCATCTATGTGCCCATTACTTGTGTTGCCCTTGTATGTTGAGCAACACACACAATTAACTACAGCCAAGAGAGCAATTAGCTCTTTCTAGCTCTCGGTATTGTTGTGTTTTCATGTATATAAAATGGCCAAGGATGGCCTAGCTATTTTTAGGCAAGCAAATGGCACCAAAATCAAATTGTCAAATTCGGTGCCTAACAATTGTTGCAATTGTTGACTTCTTTTTTTTAATCATTTATAACAATGTCTACCATGATTAAAAAAAAATCACCCGTTACCGAAATATTGTCTGATACCGACAATTATAATTCTTAAACAAGAATTATCATACTCCACCATAAAGAGTATACCCACTTGGAATTAACACCAACTCCAAGAATTTTACCTCGGCCACCAACAACATTGTCTATCATCGACATTCATAATTATTAAGCAAGAATAATCATACTCCACCATAAAGAGTATACCACTTGAAATTAACACTAACTCCAAGAATTTTAACTCGGCCCATGTCGAAAAACTTGCTAATAAATTATGGTCCAACTTTCATGCTGACTTTTCGAAAGTTTATTAGCCATCGACATTCTTTTTTGTTCCACCATACACGTTGCATAATTATCAGCCAATACCCATGTGCAAATCTGTGGACATGCTACAATCATATGTATTCTTTCATGGTATCTCTAGTGGTAGCAATCATGCTATAAGGACATATATTTGAAATTCACCATCTCCCTTTTCCAGGAAGACAACATTGGTAACATCATTTTGGAGTTATTTAGCTGAATCAGCTCCATGTTTCTTACAATCTAGACTGGATAAACACATCCTTGATTTTCATTTGCTATCAAACTTCTCAACATCAAATTTCGTTGACATTTTTCTCCGCGCTTTATTTTAGTGTAAAACGCATACTAAAACTCCACTGCACCAAAGGTACTTGCAGGCTTTAAAAAAACAGAGTAAATAATAATCTAACTTATTTTCTGATGTGGAGGGTCCACCTTAGTGGCAATAATAGAGCATACAATAAGTAGATATTAATACCCCAATGAGGTTCTGATACTAGTTGTTGGGAAAAATTTCCCTATCACCCCACGGACTACCTTTAATAAAAATAATAAAAATAGTCAAACAACCACAGAGAAATAGTAAGACAAGGATTTACATGGAAAACTCCAAAAACCGAAGGAAAACCACGACCATTGTCAAAAGACAACCGAGAAAAATATTCACTATATAAAAATTATTACAACCATACAATATAAAATATAATATTTTTCTCACACCCAAAACCTAAGAAAAATACCCAGAGAATAGCCAAAGAATTTTTCCCAAACTCTCCAACCCTCACAATTTTCTTGAATTTTAAACACACCCGACTGACACAAACTGGTCACACCTAGTAGAACTCACTAGCTCTCTCACCCCAAACTGGTGTTCACCCTCTATCCATTTGTGTGCCCATCACTTGTGTTGCCCTTGTATGTTAAGCAACACACACAATTAACTACAGCCAAGAGATAAATGAGCTCTTTCTAGCTCTCGGTATTGCTGTGTTTTCATGTATATCAAATGGCCAAGGAAGGCCTATTTATAGGTAAGCAAATGGCACCAAAACGAAATTGTCAAATTCGGTGCCTAACAATTACCGCAATTGTTGACTTCTTTGTTTTTTTTTTAAATCATTTATAACATAGAAGGGTCCAAATGCATAATTTTATTTTAGGCACACAAGCTGATTTCCAGCATGTCATGAAGTTTGAAGAAGAAGACAGATCGGCAGTAACATGCTTTCACTACGAAATAGCCAAGCATCCGGGACAATATTTGAGGACAACTTTTGTTTATAGCCCTTAAAACTTATATGTTATAACAGATATTATTTTTGTCATAAATGATTTTTTATTTTAAATTAGGGATAACTTTTAGAGACGATTTTATTTTATAGTTTCTAAATATATATTTTTTAAAGTATCGAGGACCAACACAAATGTTGTCCCTATTTTTTAAAATAGGGATGGCCATTTATGGTCCTTAAATTTAATTAGTCATATATTATAGGGGACTAATATAAATTATCTCTAAACTTTTTTTTATTTTAAATATGGGACAACTCTTAGAGACGAATTAATTTTATGGTCTCTAATATATATTTTTTAAAGTATAGAGGACGAACACAATTGTTGTCCCTATTTTTTAAAATAGGGACGACCATTTATGGTCCTTAATTTTAATTAGTCATTTATTATAGGGGACTAATATAAATTTTGTCTCTGAATTTTTTTTTAAATAGGCGACAACTTTTAAAGACGATTTAATTTCATGGTTTCTGAATATATATTCATTAAAGTATGGGGGACCAACATATTTATTGTCCCTAAAAATAATTTTTTTATTGACAGAGGGAAAAGAATTTTTTTCAGATAATGAAAAGATAAAATTTGACCCATATTGAAATTAGTTTCATTT
>CANYLF011056941.1:0-21986 GCA_948193215.1 Bocquillonia castaneifolia
ACAGTTCTCATGACAATTGCAGCAGCTCTAGCATCTAGTCCTGAAGTTGGTTCGTCCATAAAAATTATAGAGGGATTTGCTACAAGTTCAACTGCAATCGTCAATCTCTTACGCTGCTCAGTAGACAGTCCACTTACACCAAGCAAACCAACAAGTGCTTGCCTCAAGTGATTCAGCTCGACAAGATCCATGACTTCCTCAATGAACATCTGAAATCAAGCGACTTAGTAGCTGACTTAACAGCTCCTCAATGTAGGATATCAGTAGATGAGTTAAAAGGGTTTGATTTCATTAACATTGTAGAAATCCAATGGGCCTGAAGAGTGTCGGGTCACATACGCACATATGTGGGTATATAAATGGGGTTGGAGCCCATCTTACACAAAACCAATTGGGTTGTATTAGAATCCAATCTACTCCACTTATATACCACACTAACTCTTACTATATTTCCAATGTGGGACTACATACTTCAACACTCCCCTGCAAGTGCAACTGGGCTTGGACAAGTTGTCACTTGCCAAACACAGCCCTATTCTAAGAGGTCCGTACAAACATGCCTAGGCCTATCCCTTAGAGACTCTAGGTCCATACAAACGGGCCTAGACTTCACTGCTAGCTCAACCAGGTCTTCAAATACGAGCCTGGGAACAGTGTCTGTTAGGCACTTCGCTCTGATACCATGTAGAAATCCAATGGACCTGGAGAGTGTTGGCCCACACGCACACAAGTGGGTATATAAATGGCGTTGGAGCCCATCTTGCACAAAACCAATTTGCTTATGCTAGGATCCAATCTACTCCACTTATATACCACACTAACTCTTATTATATTTCCAATGTGGGACTACATACTTTAACACATATTTCATGAGCTGTTGGTAATGAAGTAGTTGCCTTTTATTTTTATCTTTATTTTTTTGGAACAGCAGCCTTTATAGACATTCAAAATTCAGAAATGGTAAAAAACCGCAAAGGTATCCTGGTGTAACTGAAAGTAGACCAGATCAACAAACTGTTTCTGAGAACCAATGGCACATTCAATGAGAATAAAATGCAGAAGGCAGAAAAGAAGAGGCATTGGTGATTTATCACTTTACCTGAATTACCTAGGACAGTAATAACTGTCTTGTTTGAGTCTGGAGTCAGATTCAACTGCATTAAACTCTGCAACATGAAAACATGAAAAAGTGTTGGTATTGTTGAAAATTCATATAAACCTGCGTATGGAAGACGAGGGATTGAAATTTTAGGAACTATTTCTTCCAAAATGATTTCCTTCTTGATGTGATTGATTTAGATTGGTTATCTTCACCATACAGTATATACAAAACATATGACAAAAATTGAACCTTGAAAAAATCCTATAAATACGAGACCTTTCCGGAATGTAATTTAGAGTTAATTAGATGAAATCAAATATGAAACTGCTAGAATACTAACAATATTGCAGATTGATCTAAGGTGATACAGAAATTTCATCCCCCTTATCACCAAACAGACAAGAAAGAACAATGCATGTTTGTGCATGTTGTATTCAATTGTTGTGATCCGAGTGCTACATGACCAAATTACCTCATCCATCTCCGATATGGAAAATCCTCCAATAAAAAGTGCAGATGCAGATCCAGAGATATGACTGGCTTCTCTGAGTGAAGCATTGATGGAAAGAGAGATATATGGCCTCATGTCCTTCAATTTAGGTATAGATTCTACCAAATGCTCTGGTGAATATGGGAAGAAGAGGCAATAGGAATTTCCCGTATCAAGATCCACCCATGGCTTCGTATAACTTCAGACCAAAGAGAGAAATGATATCAAGGACATATACCACTAATTTATTAGATAAAGCCCAGATGAACAAGTCAGAATCATACCCGACAAAAGGAGGATTGACCTTACAGTCATAAAGTAGTTCTTTACCATTTCCAGCAGTGTCTAACTTCTTGTAAGTTTCACTGGTTTAATTAAAGAAAATAACAAATGCATTAAGTACTTCACCAAATATTTTTTTGTTAGTCCGCACAACATAACACTTCTGACAAATTAATTCTTCAGATAAGAAAATGTTATGTAGGTAACACGGCATGCTCCGAATAGGCCCAAAAATTATTACAAATAATAATCAAGTCCAGGCTAAAGACTTTAGCATGAAATAAGGGACCTATGGCAGCCAAAAGATCAGTCCTTAGAAATCCAAGAACTGAGTGGTGATCGACATTTTGTTGACATTTTTTTTCAACTGCTGCACAATGAATACATAACTACAATACCCGTTCTCTTTCTAGGGTGGATTACTGGATTGAGATCCTATAATGAATGTGGAAATTTTCACATGCTTCAGCAGATTACTGATGCAACAAACCATATAGGCTTTGACCACCCTCAAATAATGTTATCCGGATAATCCATAAATCCTTCCTCTGCCCAAAGACCAATGTAAAAACTTTCGATGAATTGTCTATAATAATCTCAGATTCTATTGTTGAGATTTTTTTTTTTAAGATAGAAGTAGCCCGAGAGACAAAAAATGAAAATAGATTATGAACTTACGGATATTTACATTCATCAATGCATCACATGCTATGTTCTCAACAATAATGGAGCTTTTCTGCCATGTTCAGAAAGCTTTGCTCCAAGATCTAAATTTAGTTTTATTATTTGATATGCATCATGCCCAAAAAACTTTTCAAACCTTGTGAGTAACGAGAGCAAATGAATCACCATGGAAATTTTTATTCACAGGTAATAAGTGTAGCCTCTTTTTGAAAAAATAAATGGCAATAACACAAAGTATTAATATAAATATATCATGATCATGACTGCTATTTGACTCAATATTGCTTGAAGTTCCACACTGATCACTCAAAAATGTGTAATTTTTAATCAGAATCACTAAAGGATGGACTTGCACAAACCTTAGCTTCACAGAGAAGCTATATCCTTTTGTTGGATAGGGAACATTCGTGAGCATCTCTTTTGGAGCATCAAGAGAGAGAATATTTCCTGATAGCACTGTAACTGCAGTTTGCAATTTGGTACTTGGAGAGTCAAAGAATACTGTTCAAAGAGATTAAACTTAAATTATGTAAAATCATAACCCTCACACGCTCAAATAACTTATATAGGCTACAGAAATGAGAAAAGGAAAGTATTGCTATCATTCAGCACCTTGGGTTGAACCAATTCCAACTGCTTTAGCTTTTCCTGATGCCAAATCTACAGTTATGACACTTTCATTAGCACTAAGCCAGTGACCAGAGACTGGATCACCAATGCCTACCACATAGAGGAAAATAAGTAATCAACTAACTGTTATATCCTAGGAGAGACAAGGGGCTGGAAAAAAAAATTTCACTGCAGTCGGATGATAAACACAATAATATCTTAGAAGAAACACAAAGGTTTTTTTGAAGTAATCAATCATTGTAGGCCCACCTTCAATGATGAGATCAAGTGAACTTCCTTCATGAAGGACAGGGTTTTGAGGAAATACATGAGCACCGACAGAAATCTGAAGAAATGAGGATAACGTTCAGGTGTTTAACACTTAAACCAGTAAAAGGAACTGAGATTGTAATAAATTGCACGGGATCACAACAGGTGCACAACAAATGCAACAATGATATGTCCAAACAATAATTAGGTGTGGCCTGGTCAACATAGATATTGATGATTGGCCTATATGTAATCATAATCTCACTTGGCTGCACACCATTTTATATGTAATACAAGTAGTCATAAATAAATAAAATAGATCAAAAAAAGCTGTAAAATCTAAGTAAAAAAGACAACCACAACTACTTTGTATTAAGACTTGTTGAGTTGAACATCAATCTAAAAATAGAAAAGAGTTGAGAAACCCTAAAAACTATGAAAGGGAAGACTGAAGCGTTTTAAGAGACCTGTAAAAAGAGCACTAAATCTAAGTAACCATATGTGCATCGGCATGAAAAAACTACACACTTTAACTAAATTGTTTTTCTGCTTCCAAGATAACAATAATGGAACCCAAACTTCCATGATTTACTAAATGAAGAGCAAACTTTGATTGCAATGAATAACTTCCAAAATGTACACAGTTTCAGCAATTGTTTAAAGGCAGATAATTTACCAACATAAAGTCAGACTTCTGTGGATTATTCTTGAATGATAGTCGGAGAAGAGCTCTACCATACCTTGTTGCCTTCAACCCAAAAAATTAAAAAACATTACAATTATATACACACCAGCCAAAAAATTGACAGATGTACAAAAACAAAACTGTTGTGAAATTTGTGTGTAGAAATGTGACCCGCAGATTAATGCAGTTTGTATGCTTATAGCTTATAGTTAATTGACAAATTTTTTTTCAGCTTATTGACAAACCTTCAGATGGATTTTCTCACTAGTGCTTTTGGTATCATCAATAGAGACAATATCTCGATAGTTAGTTTCAGCAAGATGAGGAACTATATTATGCGCTTCATAGAAAGAATTTCCTGCTCAACTCAAATGAAAAAACACCAAAAACAGAAATGAGAATTTAAATCTATTTAGAAATGTAAATAGTAAATTAACTATATAGCTATTAAGTATTAGCTCAAATACCTAAAGCATCGAGATAGGTGATGGGAAGATCAATTTCAGTGCCAACAGCAACATGAATTACATGGAACGGAAACTCTTTGCTTGTTATTCTTATTTGAGCCACCTGACCAGAATATAAGTTCTTTTTATAGTTAATGGAATTCTAGTAGTTATTTGAATATTGGGTCTAGGAGTGGCGATTCCCACTATGATCATCATATGTATGATACTAAATATAGTTGGAATAATTACATCAATAGTTGCATTGGTAGTTATCTTCACTCTCAAGTTTGTATTGATAAATGAAATAAAGCGACTCGATAAGACCCCATACCTAGAGCTAACATCATATAACCCAATTGAGACATTGTTGAATAGGCTAAACTTCTTTTAATATCTTTTTGAGCAAGAGCTAAAGTAACTCCTAAAAATACTGTTATTATGCCTATCAGAGCTATTAGATCAAGTCCTCGAGGCTAGTAAACAAGGCGTCCCTAGGCGAATGCAAAGAATTGGCCCTAAGGAAAGAATGGCATACCTACCTCATTGGAGTGTTGAAAATATTTTGCTAGACAGTTAACAAAGTTGTGAAGATGTCAGATGGAAAATGAACAGCAAATACAATCAAAATAATAAACCGAAGGAATTGTAATTAACCAAATGTGTTTACAAGTTCATGCTAAAAAGTTACGATGTCTGAGATAAATTTGAGAACTTCAAAAACAGACCTTGTGATTTTATGTTTCTATAGTTATTTTCTATGCATCACATTATCACCTAAGGCTTAAGTATTACCTTAGTAATAACTACATCTTGTAAGGAACACTAAGCCATGCACTTCAAATACTCTCCATATACAAAAAGAAAACATATATAATAAATATTTGCATTCCTAAAGAACATTCTACTCTTTGTTTGTCTCCACATGATTAATAGTTGATATTCAAAATTTTATGCTACTAAGACCCTGCTTATGTATGATTTTAAAATCATCAGCAAAAAGTGGTGGCGGTGTGACAATATGAACCCTAGGGTACTAGAAAGAATAAGATGCATGCATTAAACCATATGCCTCTTCTTAATCTTTTTCCTAAATTTTAAACATAGAATGGATGTTAAACAATTACCATTTACTGATAAATAAACATTATGCAATTACCATTGACTAACTCGCAGATATGTTCATGGAAAACAGTAAGGCCTTGATGGAGAGGAGAAAAGAGAACGTCTCAAAAATTGCCTAGTTTTTTTGCAGTGAGTTTTCTTTTATAATGCTTTTGTAGTGGAAGATCTTTGTCAGTGCTCCTTTGAATCAATGTTATACCTTGTTCTATCCATAACACTAGCAAATAATATTTAACCATTAAAGGGAAAAAAAAGAGTGGGGAAAACTAGCTCATGCGGTTACTAGACAGTGACTACAAACACACTCGCAAATAGAGGAATGAAACACAAATGTAATGCAATGCCAGTGAGTAATGTAATAATACACTATGGGAATCATCTATAGCTGTATTTGAGTAAAACTGAAACTTGTATAACAGTAATTTTCAACTCCACATTTAGTATACATGGTGGGGTTGGTAGTGACAATGCCGAAGCAGTGGTAGAGGTAGTAAGCTGAAGACAGAAGAGTGGTGAGGATAAAGTACAAACTAGTTTTAAGTAACATGATCTTTTATATATAAAGATCATCATTACAGTAAGTTCAAACAACCGCAATAGTGTAATGCAACAGTCGGTTGTATATGTTGCATCTTGTTTGAACCAACAAAGTAATAAAGCATAATGTAAATACAATTTTTAATATATCCTAAAAACATAAGTTGGTGAAAAAAATTGAGCACATCAACCGTAGCTATTTTTTATGATACCATGTTGGGGAAAATCATACATCTAAATGCCTACCCCCATGATGTTAAACAGAAGTCACTCCAAAAGCTTCCAGTTCTATAAACTCGCGCAGGAATATCCTTTAAACATCCCAAGCAACATATACTTATGTTTTTAGAGAATCGCAATGATATAATATATCAAAAATCATATTAGGAACATTGGAAAGATCTCAATAAAATGAATATCAGTTGCATCAGGTCAAGTAAATATAACATCATAAATATATAGAGAGGAAATAACATCAATACCTCAGCTACTCTAACACAAGAAGCAATCTCAATCCTTCCAGTGGTTCGATCTTTGCCCTGTATGCATGCAAGATTGTTGCTCTCCATTGTTTTTATTCTCTCCCCATCTATGGAAATAGCATCTTTATGCCAAACTTCACTCTTTTCGCAACTTCTTAACAAGGAATACATAATCATTCCTTTATTATGACTCTGACCATCCCATTGGCTGTGTGATTCCAAAGATGAAGGCAAAATACTAGATGTAATGTAATGGGGAGGAAGAATCCATGTTATTGGAACTCCAAGAGCAAGAGGGAGATTTGGAACAACCAACAAAGATATGGATGAATTATAAAGCCTTGTCTCTGAATAAGAAGTAGAAACAAAATCACATGAGAATCTAACCGCAACATTTGTCTTGCCTGCAGATCTGAAATGTAGCAATAAATTCTCATAAGACGAGCTTATACAGTATATGACAATGCACATTCGGTGCATACAGAACCAGAATAAGAGACAAGCCCTTGTGAAAACAAAAGGTTCATAAAATAAAAATGGCAGTTGATCCAATTTAAGGTGGAAATTAAATTAGCAGCTTGTGCATTGCACATTCTTTTTTAGTGAAATCTTTATCAGTAAATCTTATCAGCAAGAGATAAAAGCATGTAGACAAGAATCCTATATCGTCCATGATCCTTTGACATGCCCTGAAATCCCATTTTTCTCAAATTTGGTGCAATAACAGTGTCCATAAAATTCTTAACAAGAAAGATAGAAAATTGAAAAGAAAATGGGAGTGGCTCAAAGAATCAAAGGATATCCTTAAAATGCCTAAACACAGTCCATATTCTACCTTAAAATTCATTCTTTTTTTTAATCAAGTCCCCAAGGCCCCAAGCAATAATCTTACATAATCAAGCACTTAAACAATGATAGTTCATACTTTCTGTTCACATAGGCTATGTTATAGTATTGCAGATTTAAAACTAGATTAGCATATACGCATCAAATTGTCAGAATAAAAAAATGCCAATATGGAATGCAGGTCCTGCCACTGAGGCAACCCTAAAAAAGGCGGTCTCAATTAATGTCCATTAACGTAATAGATTAAACATAAGACCCATGTGCACAGTATGCCAACAAAATACAAATTGCAGAAGTAGATTTAGAGAAAAATTCTTCACAAAGCCCATCATCGGTGTTAGGTACACTGATTATGTTAAATTTAGAGAAACAATTTTCTACACTTAAGCACACTTGCAGATTGAATAATTCAAACCAGCTGAGCTCTCAATCGATACACAGATCAATTTCAGTGACCGACAATTTGGCATTGTTTCAAGTGCTTACGTGAAATATGGTTAAGGAATCACATTGCAAAAGTAGAAAGGGATTTCAGTTAACTTTTGGACTTGCACTAGTTCAAGAGCAACTTGGATTTAGATATTTGCAAACTCTAAATTATCTCACATGATCTCAAATCTACATCAGTTAAGATTGTTAAATCAGTGGCTTTATCTGAAACCTGCACTTTTCCTTTTTCCTTTATTTTGATAAGAGTCTATAGAAAGGTGGAGGAAGCAAAAAAAAAAACAGAGTGCAGAAAGATAACTTCGAAAAGTTGAAGGCACATTAAAATGCCTGCTCGCTGAACTTAAAACACACCTAAGCATAATGCAATTTATAAACCCATAGCCTGATTAATATTGATTCATTAGATCAGGGGTACAGCTGTTAATAATTAAGTGGATCAAGTGACCCCCATAAAATTTGTGATAACTTGTAAAAGATCTTTATAAGTTATATAAATATATGTAATTTACCCCATTAAAAATTTAGTTTTGACCCCTCTGAATTTATAAAAAAAGAAACGAAAGTTTTCATGCAATGCAAGGGACTTAAAGTTATGTCCTTATTGTACTAAGAAAGTTATTATTCTTCCACTTATAAAAGGAATCAAAAATTTCAGGTGAGATGCATAAATTTATATTATTAACCCTAATCTTAACCCATTAATTTTTTCCAATCCATAAAGACAGAAAAATTACTACTTTCACATGATAGTTAATTTACCATACTATTCCTAAAATACCCTTAAAATGTTCAAGTGAACTACGCACCATAGACTGATAATATATTAGTTTACAAAAAGCGAAGCTTTTACATTATTGCACTTATTTGCAACTCATAATAGATTGAATGATTATTTTTGATTTTCGAAAGTTCACATAGTGGAACTAAACCCAATTAATTCATGGTCAATAAATAAATGTGAGAATTTAATACTTATGTGATGGCACTTTTAGGATATTTTGATAATTTTCCTTCTAAATATCACAAAGCAATAATTAAAGATCTTTTCGGGACACCTAAGAGAGCAACTTTTTTTGTTTTTAGGGGCAAAGAAGTATTTAGTTTCTGACATCACTGACTTGAATTCCTGGCTTCACCAGATCTGCCTCTAAGTTTAAAACAAACAATAATGTCAGCATACCTTCCATATAAGACCTTGATAAAACCAGGCTCTTTCTCATCATCCAAATGCATCCAATTCTTTTCACCATGTGCGCCTTCTGTCTTGTAGAAACTTAACACCTGAATCCATTTATCATTGATATATGAGGCCAAGGGAATGTGAAACAACAAAAGTAAGACACAATATTCATTCTTACCTTTTCATCATCAACGGCCCACCAATAGTTTTTGCAGACCTCGTAAAAAGAAAATAAATCACCCTGAAAACAAAAGTAGAGCACTTAGAACTTCAAGAAGCAACAAGTAAATCAAAATTTGCGTTTAGTTGTGTATTCTTGCCTCAGGAAATGAAGGATACACTGGTAAGTCACGACCAACATCAAGCTGTTCACTTTGTACATTCAATATTGCTAAACGAGGAACTCCCACTTTAACATTGCCATGTGCTTGACAAATCACAACATCTCCATTCCCATAAACTGTGGAAAGGATCATCTGACCATAAAAACAATGCATGACATGAGACATGCATACTGCTTTTGAAATAAACATGAAGCATATTAGAAAAGAAAAATAAATCAATTTAAAGAGCCAGCAACTCCTTGACTCGGTCATATAGAGATGCAATGGATAGGACTAGCGATTGATATAAACCAATGGTTGACTAAAAAAAATTGAGTTGGGGATGCATTTTTATAGTTCTTAATCAATAAGCACATATATATGCTATGCATGTGTATGTGTGAATGCTCTAGTAAAACCCTCAATAAAAAAAAAGGTCATAATGCATTTGTTGTAGTAGACAGCTTAATGGGTTCAAATCAGGCCTGGGAGGAAGTAAAAAGACAAGGAACTTTGATAGTACTTGTTGAAACAAAACAAAACATGCAATCTCGTACTGCTTCTCAAACAATTCTTAATGAGAAAGGTGTGTGTAGGTCATCCTTATTTAGTACAGAAAAACCAACCAATTAATTGATTACAAAGTACAGAACTTAAACAGAAACAATAAAGATAAAAATAGAAACAAAAAGATGCTAAACAATTAAACAAATTATAGTCTCAAGCACATAGACATTAACCTCATAAGATAAAAATAACTAGGTCTTAGTCTGATTCAAATTACGTTTGAAACCTTGTGCTATGTCAAAGTTTCAGCTAGGGATGATAACTTACTGTGTTTCCAGGTGAAATTGCAGAGAGTTGCCCGGTAGATCTGTCAACAGTTGCTATTCCATCATCTAAAGAAGAATACTCAACATAGACACCGATGGTTGGACCTCCTTTCACAGTAAGCTAACAAGAAAATCAAAGAATGGGAAACGTGAAAGAAAACTAAATGAAAACTTGGAAATAAGTAATTAAAGCAGAAAAGAGATATGAACTAATGGAGAAATTAGAGTCACATCTAAGCATGGATAAGCAGCTATAACAACGTCTGCTTTGTTTTTCTTCATACTCCAAACTTAACATACACCCAAAACGAAAGAAGCTCAAAAGAATCTAGATCATACCGCATAAGATGAACCTGGTACCAAGAATACATCCTCTGGATGAATTCTCAATGGTGCATAGACCTCTATCTTTATTGGTTGGCTCAGTATTTCATGTCCATGTTGCTGTTTCACACTGACCTGATTTATGAACAAAGCATTAATTGGTATAATCCATGGTCTCCAATAAAGCAACATGATGGAATAAGCCTGCAGACTGTAGATACACTAACACAGGCTCAAACAAGGAACTTACATATAGAGTCGTGATCCCAAGATTCTTAGCAATAATTTTGAATGTTGATTCATGAACATACCCACCACCAGGACTTGATACACCATTTTCATCTAGGAGTTCAACTATATCATCCTCAATCCACACATGAATCTCCATGTAAGCATACTGTAATAAGATTAACACACTAAGATCTTAGCATCTTACAACAGGCAAGAACAAGTGACACAGTCCCAAACTATTGCACTATGGCAGACACATAAAAAGAAGCTCAGGATAGAGAATATGAAACAGTTGGCAGCAGTTTACCAGTTTCCCAAGCATGCGCTTGGATAGAAAAATCAAATACCAGTGTCAAATTGGATCTAGATTAAAAGAATCTGCTGATCAGATAGATTGGAACAGATGGCATCCCTAGATTGGAACAGATGGCATCCCAAAACATATGTATGACCAGATTAGATCCGTTCATACCTGATTCGGCTCAAAAATTCTTCCTTCACTAGTCCTGGTCATTAGATCAATGAATGCTGACTGACCTTCCTGAAATTATTAAAAATAATATAAAAGAATAAATGCTAGTCCAGAACAAAATTAAAACACATAGGTATCCACAAAATGCACCATAAGGCTTATTTCTCCGCCTGAAACAATCTTAATCCAGTCTACTTCTGCCACATGAACCTGAAAAGATTATATCTCATGAGAAACTGCATAAATGATGTGGAACAGTGAATACACAGATGGAGGCACCTGCAATATCAGAAATAGCTGAAGCAGAAAGGAAAAGAAATGACCCAAGATTTTACCACAGCAGAAGCCGCAACAGTAGGAGCAAGCCCAATATCATAAACTGTCACAACTCCAGTCCCCAGCCCTTTAGGTGAGAGAGTCAGCTGTAAGCACTGGAGGTCTGGTGGGGATTGAACAATTTCTACCACATTAGAATCATTCACAGCAGCTTCCAAGGAACAGCTTCCCCCAATGATTAATAGATTTGCCTGACAGAAGCAGTTCCGATGTAAGATTTAACAAAGAATTGGAGACGAGCTGACTGGCATGCAATTCTACAATTTGGCCATTTAGAACCATTTCAATGGCCTTGGATGGTACTAAAAATCTTTGGCTTCTGCAGCAAAACGAACTGAAGGAGGAAAAAAATATATACTAATTCTAAGAAAACATTTTCAATTGCATCATGACACAAACAGCCCCACGAAAAAAATTTATATACACAAAACCTAGAATTAAGAATATGGATTGATATGACATATAATATCCAATATTGCTACATCTATGAGAATTATGATACAGAATTAGAAAGATAAGAACAGCATATAATAAACTGTTTGGAGGTTTGTTTCACACTTTCATTTTAATGCAAACCAGCAAACAGGCAGGAAATTGCACAAAAGCATGATAAATGCATGTAAAAGTCATCAATTGGACCATGAAGACAATATAAGCAGGCATTAAACATCATGATATCATACATACCTTAGCATTGGGATTAAAAAACAGCAAATTGAACTCCGGGCTAACTCTCAATGTAGAAACAATCTGCACTTGTATGAAAAATTAAAAGTGAGAATTAGACTTCTGAAACACAAAAGGAAAATAATCAGAACTTCAATATTCCTCTACAAATGCATCATTAATATAGACAGGGACAGATATCCAAGCTTTCTCATAAAATGACATAATCACAAAAGCATACCCGTAAACGTATTGCATCTGTAAGAATAGTCTCCAAAGTTTGAAATTGTGCAGAATAATGACTAACTTTGCCATCAGTAAAGCCAATGACAGCAGCACCAACTTTGCACTGAGAAACAAAGATTGCAGACACAGAAAAAATTTATCCAACATTAAATTCAAGTTTTTATCACGTCAGTGTGACATATAAATGTTTCCCACACCAATGATGCAGCGTACAAAAAAATTCGATTCTATGCATGATGAATAAGATGCATATTTGAAGTGTACATGCCATTTATTTACTTCATGTATTGTTTGTGCATGTGTTATAGTAAAAATTCCCAAAAACAAGTGAACAAAAAAACATTACTTGAAAAGGAAACACCATATTATAAAGAGGAAATCATTGAAATCCAGGAAGTTACCTCTCCTGTCTCATTTTGCAAGACCAAAAACCTCTCCCAACTTGATTTAGACTGCTTGGCTTCATTAGCAAAATCCCAATCTGCCAGCCCTTCACAACTGCCCAATTCCCATTTCAAAGAAAGGGAAGATGAGTTTGCAAAAGCTTCTCCAGAAGTATGAATTCCAACTGCAGCTAACCGAATGGTTTGTCCATTTGCCACTGTAACAGGTGTAACATGGATTTCCTCTATGCTCCGGTCAATGAGAGCAGCAGTCCTTATAGCTTCAAGTTTGTTAACTGAGGTTGCCACAATGCCACCAAAAGTATGAAAGTAAATCTTAGTAAAACTGTAAACAGACTGTAATTGCATGTTTGTGAAGATCAAAAAAGTCATACCAGGTTCATCAGCTATGAGTGCAATTGAAGAAGGAAAGCTGCATGTAAGAGACAATACAACTTCTGCTATCGTTGGCGAAGGGTGGTCGTCTCCAATCATATTCCCACGTTTGAAAACCAATTGCTGAGACATTTCAAAATAATTAGGAAAGTTAATCATGATCATCTTATCAAAAAGAAAAATAGATGGAAAGGTGGAAATTGATGATGCACTGTGCAAGCAATTTCAACAGCGATCCCACTAATTGTAACTATTTTACTATTTCAATTATCACTTAGGTATAATAGGCGGTGAAAGAAAGTAAAACTCACAAATATCCCTAGAGTTTGACATGAAACTCTATACATATTCTGATATCTGCCAGAGACCGAATGTACAGAAATCCCATCATTAATGTAAGTGTGCTTGTTGTCCAATACTTCCACCGTTTCAATGTAGTCAACACCTTTACCCCAGGGCTCAGGTCCTCCAAGACGGATAATGTCTAAACTTGTTCCAGGGACAAGATATAACCTCTCCAAATTTTCTAATTGATCACTTGCTTCAACATGAGCAAGATCAAACCAGTACCCACCAAATTGGTTTCCATCACCTGCTTGATGCACCATAAGTGGTGGATATGCTGCAATGCGAGTTAATGCTTTCAAAATAACTGATCCATGAAAAGGATGATCGTAGAGGTGAGATTCTTTTGACAGTGTCGCATGCAGCATGGTCTGACCAGAAGCGGAAGCATAAACATAGGTCCATGAGCATGGTGGATCATAACCATGGAGCTCAACATTTCCTAACTTTTCTAAAACAGATGGATCCTCTGTGGCATTTAGGACAATGAAAGACTCACTTCCTGCTTTCCATTTTATGAAGGTGTGAAAAGCATCACAACTATAAAAGGAGGCACCTGCAAATATGAAAAAATTAATTGACAAAAGAACATTGAAGACAACCAGCTACAACCAAAAACAAATTCTAGTTGAATGCAAGAAATGTCATCACCATTGGAATCTTTCATTGTAACAGCAGCATGAAGATGCGATCCTACAACAGTCTCTACTGGCAAGTTTTTCAGCATAGTCATAGATGACGGGATAGAAACTTCAACCACCACCTAATAAATTAGAGAGAGAAGAAAAAAATCTGATTAGTGCGTGACATGAAAAAAGTGGACCAGAGATTGGGGAGTACAAAACAATTATCCAAATAGCAAAACCTTGTGCACAAACAGCATTAGCAGTATTTGTTTAACAATATCCAGATCACAAAGTTTCTAGCTAGTGGAACTCCAATGCAGTTTCAGTAACTTCATACACAAGTTGAAATACAAACCCCCAAGCCCAAAAATAAATAAATAGATAGATAATATTTTTTTTTTAAAAAAAGCAACGATACCAATTGAAAGGAAGGTACAATGCGATCTCTGTAATAGCATAATCAATACTGATACAATATTGCCTTTAGAGAGAGAGAGAGAGATTTCAGAGATATTTGAGGTTTAGGAGAAACGGATGCATATAAATTTCCTAATCACATGCAATATGATGCATTTAAAAAAAAGGATGAAAATAATAAATGTGAACTTTGGTAGGGCTAAAAAATTAGGTTTCTTACTTTCATATTTTTATATACTAAAAAAGAACATAAAGAGATGAGATCAGCTCATCAAAAAAATGGGTTAATGATCCTTGATGTAAAGCAAAGAGATGGACCATATGAAGGAGAGAGAAACAATGCAAAAGAGAGATGAGACAGATACCAAAAGCATACACAACTATAAACAGAGCAAAGGAACATGTCAAGACGACAGATTATCACTCTCAATATTCTCCACTATCAACTTGAAATTTCCAGTCACAAGATATGGTTGCAGTATGATTTAGATGTTATTATAAACCTATTTGAGCCTCACAATTCTCAACCTCTCAGGTGGTATAAGGCCTTAAGGATTCACTAGAATGGAAGCGATGCAATTCTGTTTCAAGCTCAGTAACTCAGTACTCAAAACAATTATAAATTCAATGAATTTTAGTGAACACTTCCTAAGTAGAGCAAGCTCACAGGCAAGTTTATATATATCGAGCAGCAGTCTACTTCACATTATCAATCATCTCAATTACATTTCTTGTTTATATATTAATAAAAATAGTAACTCCTTTGATCAGGTTTCAGTGCCATTGAGCGCCCAAGTAATCCTTTTTATTTTGGGTTTGAATGTCCCCTTTCCTAGGAAAAAAGGACATGGAAAGATTAAACAAAAAATTACATTACCATAATATTATTACCTCATCATAATTGAATGAATCAAAAATGGACAATACTTTGACTCTTGCTTTACCAGGATTCTTTGCCTGAAGAACCCCCAATGCAGATACTGATATGATAGTCACATCAGAAGAATACCATTTGTAATCATCGGATGCTTTTGCACAACCTGTACAATACAATATATATGAACACCTTTCAACAAATTCAAAATCCAGTTGAGTATTTGAGTGATTCGATTGAAAAGAACGATCTACCAACCTCCTGAAGCCTTTAGCTCCACCTCCTGATAAATAGCAGGGGCCCAGGGAAGGAGAATATGTTGAGACATACTGCTAGTCCCGCTCAAATTAAACTTCACTTGATCACAAACAATTATTTCTTGCACAGCCTCAACAACCTATGAAGATGCAAACCCACCCAAAATATTTAATTACCTAAATATTTAATTACCTAATAGGAATGAAGAATCCATTAATGTCAAGGTAAGGAAAACAATTGCAAAAGAATGAAGCCTCACCTCCTTTCTCTCCTGCTGGCCAATAAAATAACTCAAAGAAGCTGTCAGCTCTCCTAATCCTTGTGACGCTGCTCTCAGAATTCTAGAATTATGCCAATTATATTTGCCTTCAATATTCTCTGACAGTAGAAAAGTTTTCCAGTGATCAGATGGTTCATCATGCAACTTAAGATCATCTCTCTGCAAAGCAGTAAAAAAAGTTCTGAATGGAAGAACGTCAAGAAAAGAATGAGAGGAAGAAAATTGAAATATTTAAGACAGAGGTTTCAAGCTTAAGAACAAAAAAAAAGGTAAAGAAAATATATAGCAAAAGAACAGAGAGACAAAAAAAAAAGAAAACTGTTTTGCAACAAATTGAAAAACTAATACTATAAGGGAAAGAGGAAGTGCAAGAGCACAAGCAAAACGTCCAAAGAAAATCAAGAGTCACTCCAAAATATGATGCAAAGATCTAATTGCACGAGATGTTTCCTAAATCATCATAAAGGATTTATTTTAGTAGATATTGAAGTGCATGAAATTTCAAGGGAAAATAAGTGCTAAAATATAAAAGCATTTATAGATTCAATAACATAGACAACCATAAGGATATGTTTCATTTTGTTTTCACCATGACCATGCAAACAAAATGAAAATATCCCATTGCAAAAAAAAAAAAAATGCTATTCCACCATTAATGATAAATTCTGTGAGATGTCTTCATTGAAATAAAAAGCCAGAAGATAGCTGACCATAAATATGCTTCTTTAACGAAATTACGGGATGGAGGAGTCAGTGCCCTAGTCAAGTATCAAAACTTATGCTTAACTGTACATGAAGCCCAGGATGGATTCAACCATCATGTTTCTTTCCTACTGATATCTAATATGAACATGTCAAAGCCTAAGGATTCATTCAAGAACAATCATCGCTGTGACTTAATCTATTACACATCCATGAGTAGAAACAATATCAAGGAACTAAAGAAAAAAACAAGTTAATGGCTCCTCAACTTCTTGTTATGTATTATCTGTTACTTGAACTTCAACAGATGAATCACAAGATAAGGAAATAATGACGGCAGTTCTTAATTACAAATAAAAACCAGCCCAGTACACAAGGCACAAACATTTTTCCACAGCAGGTGGGAAGAGGAAAAGAAAAGAAATAAGGGTAGGACAAGATATAACCACTCACGTATAATGCAGCTATTCAGCCAAAAAGATGGACCAAATTAAAATGCACAGGACAAAAAGATTACACATGAAACTGACTCATATAGAGAGTGATATGGCATTAGAAATAAGCAGGAATTACCTCTGTAATGTAGATTTCATGTGCATCAGGTCCCTGAGAGAAAACCTTCATTTGAATAAGGTATTGACGGCCAGAAACAACATACCAAGCTTCCATAGATGGAATGGTTTTCATCTCTTCCATAGGATCACCAGAATTGGAAAATGGTATTAAATATAACCGTAAGCTGCCTGGTAAAACCACATTGAGTGAAGACATGTGTATATGGCCAGCAACTCTAGTATCTTCAACAATGACTGTTGTTACCCCTAGGTTCAGTGCACGAGCAAAACCCATTGTAGAGTCCACCTCAGCCACAGAAGAGTTTGAAACAAACCAACTATGATATGGGGATGGTAGAACTACCACTGCAAATGCCAACAGAAAGGGTAAGGTCATGTGTTTCACTCATGAAACTTAATAACTGTCCAATTGAAAGAACCATTAAGAATTTTAGAAACACGTGAAAGGCCATAATGTTGTTTCTAACAAGATCATACCAGCCAAGACAAATATATAAATATTTAAGCAAGCTAAAAAAACACCAAAAAGAAATCCCAAACTATTTTCTATTTCTCTGCCACTGTTGATTGAACCTTGGGCATGTGTATAGTCATGAATTTCAAATAATTATGCTCAAAGAAAACCCAAGGAGATGAATGAGTTGAACTGATATTAGTATAGAAAATCAAGATACAAAAATCTTGACTGATTTAATGCTGAAGTTGCATGAAAACATTAACAATTGTAGGATTATGAAACAAATGGTTAAAGTTTCAATATATTGAGAAAAAAATAAAAGAAAATAAAATTGTATAAAAGTAGAAGAATCGGATTCAAATTGTCACACTCATTTCAATCGTCAACTTGACCCCGTAAAGCAACACCTAGTACAGCTGTCAATAGACAACTAAACTACTGACAAAATTCTCTACGTGAATAGGTACAAGAAATTTCCCATAAATAATTTCATCCAGTGAGCATATCAACAACTCCAATATATACCTCACCGGTATATTCAGTTTTCAACCCTATTCTATGAAGTATAAAAGTAAAAGTAACATTACCAATAAAGAATTAAAAGTTCCATCTCGCATAGCCATATAAAGTTATAGAAGTCAATTTATCTAATGTGAAGGGAAACAGAATGAATCAGCCATATATTCCACCAAAATAAAATTCCAATAAAAATTGAAGAGAGAGAACCTTGTGGGATATTTCCACGAATAACTTTAAGACTATATTGAAGAGCAGCACCAATAAGGACATAAACAGGTGAGGGAGGCCCAAGTGACATTGCTTCTGCTACCGTAAGCACAACCTTATCAGCCATGTGCTTAAATTGTGGCTCAACCAAATGCACAGAGACATTTTCATGTCCAATTGCAATCCCTTTCACCACATATAAATCTGAAAACACACCCTGCAGAATGAATAATTGAAAATCATGAGAGAGCATCATCAGAATATAGTAACACACAGAAATCACTAGCTACCTCCAATATTTATAGACATACACTATCTTCAAGTTTTATTCGGATGTTTAAGTCCCCGCAAAATCCACCACAGTCGCTTAGGGGAGACTCCTTTAAAGGAACATGAGCAAGGTGGCGAGGCAGTTCACCATTTTCAGGTAGCAGATGCCACATGAATTGTAGACCCACTAATGATGAGAACTCATTATCTGCAATCCAAGTTTGTGAATACAAACAAACCCCAAATGAAATCAATAGAAAACAACTAGAGAATGCGACAGAACTTCCATCTTAAAAATTTATTATCGCGAATTGAATGACAGACCATCATATGCCAAAAAATGAGAAAATCCCTGCCACTGCTAATAAGAGGCAATTCATACACAAGGTAGACAGACATAAGAGTCAACAAGACTAAGCTTTCTCTAGAGCTGAATAAATTACTATGCAACATCCAAAATCAAAGATGTAGAATTTACATACAGGGAATTCAACGAGGCTATTCTATTTATATCTTGAACAAAGAGAAGTCTTATCAGTAACTCATATATAACCTCTAAAGGTAATAATATGTGACAGTAACAAGAATCTATAAGGTGTGAAAAAAAAAGATTAAAAACAAATTCACTTAGAATCAGATGAATAAAAATAAATCTCATTTGCATCAGTAATCAGGTACAAACACGTGGAAAAAGATCACAAATTTAACAAGGAACTACAAATATTAATCAAGCAGTAAGACAAATAATAATTCGATAAAATTAAAATCAAGTTGAACAGAAATCAATTAGTGACATCAAACACCTTGGTCATCAAAGGCGCGAACACGAAGAGTAGCTAAACCATCCAAGTCAAGTTTAACAGAATTATGAAAAATCTGAATTCTGGATATGTTGTCAATAAAAACTTTGCACCGAATAACAATTCCGGAGTTGACATCAGAAGCATAAACGGTAGTTTCCTTTCTACCACTAAAAGAGGAAATAGACCTCAATCGTGCACTGGTAGAGCAACGGATACTGGAATTATACTCAGGTAGAACAGATAAAATGTCATGATGATCCCAGGACCTGTAACAATTAATAATGCATTTCTTAAAAAATTAAATAAATAAACAAACAATAATACAACTAAAATATGCTATGTTACGTTTATATATATATATATATATATATATATATATATATAGAGAGAGAGAGAGAGAGAGAGAGAGAGAGGGAGAGGGAGAGAGAGAGAGAGAGAGGAAGTACCATCTGAAGCAGCCGTCGCTGCCTTGAAGTCGATACTCAACAGGATGAGTCATTTTAGGAGGTAAAAGAATGTTAACATCGGCAATGTGAGGACCGGAGCTCAAATGCAACGCCGTTTCACCCGGCAACAAGATGAAGAGAAGGATTAAAAGTAACAAAACTGACCTAAGCATGTTTATTATTATTATATACGCCGAAGAAGTTAATAGCATAACATCTGAACTGAACTGAAGCTGTAGTTGTTTTACTTGTTATTTATTAAAGTAAAATCAAGTACAAAAAATGGAGGGAAAATAGAAGTTCAATTAACTAACTACTGGTAAAGCTTTACTTTTTGAAGATCGAAAAGGAAAACCCTAGAATCAGGGCTTTAGCCGTTCTTGTTTCTTTCTTTTGGGGGTTTAGGAAGGGAGGGAGAGTAGTGATCGTGGATGGACAGGGACAGTGAAATAAATGGAATTTTTAATACGTGGTTTGTGTTTATTGGTGGTGATTATTAAAAGCCGTGTTTAAAGCTTACAACTTTCACGACAAAAGTAATTTTCAAAATCCATTTTAACTTTTAGCACTTTAAACCATAAGCACAGATTTTGAAGAATTTCGAGCCGAATTGAAAAATGTTCCGGACCGATTCAAAACTGAAAATTCTCATTGACTATTTGATTTTATCCGAACTGAATCGTATCGAAAATTAATTTGGTATGGTTCTGGATATTTTATATATATCCGTACTGAGAATCGAACCGAATTGTACCGAACCGAAGTACCGAGTATAGAACCGAAATACACGCAGATATATATATATATATATATATATATATATATATATATATATATATATGTTGTTGATAAAATGATAAAATTATTAGTAAAACTTATAAAATTTAATAATATAAATAAAATTATATTGATCAAATTTAATAAAATTCGATACTCTGGTTAATTGCTTTATAATTATTTCATTAAAAAAATATTGCTTTTAAATTAATGAACAATCATAATCATTTATTTATATATAAGTCAAGTAGTTTTTTATTCAAATATATTTTAATTCCTTTATCCAAAGGAATTTAAAATATTTTATGTCATGATTTTTTAATAATAATTTATAATGATTTACTTATTTTTATTGATATTTATTTTATCCCTTTACTCAAAGGAAATAAAAATAAAAATTATTATTTAATTTAATTATGTATTTTTTAGAAATTTTATTTTTATGTTTAGTGTATGTGAAACTTTATACATTTTATGGTTTTATTTTTCTAGAAATACTATAAATCATGGTTTTATTTTATGTTATACTATTGAAATCTCCGAATCTCCGTTTTGTTCCGAACCGGACCGAAGTACCGAATCTCCGAACCGAACCGTCCCGAATTTTCGGTACAAAACGGTACGGAGATTTAATATTTCAGTTCGGTTCCGGTTCTTTAATTTCCAAAATCTCCGAAGCTCGGTTCGGGTCCGGAGATTTTCTAATCTCCGGAATCCCCGAACCGTGCTCAGCCCTAGGTACAATTTTATGATTTGGGTATGGGTAAGGGCATCATAGTACCTTACCCATTGCCATTCCTATGTGTGAGTAGTGTAACTAAAAAAAATAAAAGTTATTAAGAATATCTTAATATATTAAATCTTAATTTTTTATAAATAAAGTTATGTTAGATTTTGAAAAATAGTTTTAAAAAAATTTATAGTACTAAATTCTAAAGAAGAAAATTCTAAATTAAAAATTTGTGTCTTAGAATATGTAAATAATTAATTAAGTAAAATTTTGTATTGTATTAAAATTAATTGTGTAAATAA
>CANYLF011057360.1:0-26526 GCA_948193215.1 Bocquillonia castaneifolia
GCAAATCTAAAGGGAAACAACCTATAGTAGCGAATGAGGTAATAGAAGTGCAAAATATTGCTCAAATTCCTACAATTGGTCCAGTGGAGTTGAATCTGCCACAATTTCAACAACTTGCTCAATCCTACACTTCTCACTTTCTTGAAGATCTTTATTCTTTAATCCAAGACATTAATTCTCGCTTGATAACCTTTGAGCAACATTTATTATTTTTACAAGAACATCAAGCACAAACCAATTAGACTTTAACTGATTTAATGACTATTCAAGCCAAATTGCTTTCTTCATCATCTTAATTTCATTTTCTTTATTTTATGCTTTTGTATTTTATTGAGGGGGAGCTTTTTGTCTACCCTAATGTTTTATGTATCCTTTTGTTACCCTTTTTTGTTGATGATAAAAAGGGGGAGAAAATAAAAATATTTTATATTTTTGGTATTATCTTGTACTTTTATATTTTTTTTATAAACTTAATGTTTTATCATCATCAAAAAGGGGGAGATTGTTGGCCCCGAGATTTCACTAATGATTTTGATGATGTAAAACATTAAGTTATTCACTAATATATTTATTAAGTATTTTTCAGGTATCATAATATAAAAGGATGTATATTTTTATTGGATGAAATAAACTTTTTGTACAAGTCACAATTTTTATCTTAGTCAAGTGAACATGTATTATCCTTATTAAAACGCTTGGTGTTTTTAGTTTAGATGGATAGGTTCAAGTGTAAAGCTTATTAAAACACTTGGGTTAATGGTGTTTAGTTTAGGTGGATAGGTTCAAGTGTAAACCTTATTAAAACACTTGGGATAATGGTGTTTAGGTTAGGTGGATAGATTCAAATGTAAACCTCAATAAAACACCTGAGTTAATTGGTGAGAGTTTTTGAGTTAAAAGCTAAAGACATATAGTAATAAGATAAAATATACCATGGGCTAACTAAACCTACAATTTATGCACATTGGACATGATATATTGGAAGTTTAGGACTTAAGGAAAACTGAATGTGCAGAGTCAATTTCGGATGGGCTGAATTAAATAAATTAACTGTATTAATTGGGCAATATTCATATTATAAATTATATATGGATTGAAAGCCCAATATGTCTAGTGTTCAGAAAAATTTTTATTTAAATTTTTAGAGTTGTAAAAATTAAAGATATGAATTTTTGAGTGATTTATGGTCATGAAGTCAGACAAGATGTTGTATTCAAAAGTATGCTGAAAATTGTAGAAAAATCATTTGAACGTTAAATTTGATAAGGTTGTAGCTCTGGAAGTCTACTTTTCAATGCAAAAAACAGTGGAGCATTTTAAATTTTCTACAAGGAGATATTCTTGTTTGAATACAGACTACTCCAGCTACAAGTCACATGCTTGAGGCGTCCATTGTTTGAATTATTGCAAAAAAGTCTACAAATCTCCAAAAAATGAGCCATATATTATTGAAAAGGTATGGATGTCTAGTTTTTAACAAGCAAGGAATAACAAATTTTCAATGAGTATAGCTGAAGATATTGAATTTTGAAGGAGACATGCTACATTTGTCAAGTAAGCTGGCAGCCTTGAAGAATGGAGCCTCACCAATTAAGTTTGAACTTCTTGGTTGATTATGAACGGCCACTTCAGATTTTCTGCCTATAAAAGGAGGTATTTGAGGCATCAAAACATACACAAGAGCTTGGAGAAAGAATAGCAATTAAGAGTCACAATATTCATAAGCTATTTGAGAGTCCATGTTGTAATTGTGAGAAAAAATCTTCATTCTTCCTCTTATTATTTTCACTTGCATTTTGCATTGTGTGAGAGACACTAAAACAGAAGGAAAGGTTTAAGTGTGTACCTTGAAAACATTTGGGTTTTGGCTTTTGAGTATAAACCATAAAAACACTTGAGTTCGGTTTGTGAATTAGCCTTAGAAAACTCATTTGTAAAGGTTGAAGATAGCCTTAGAAATCTTCATTGTAAAGGTAGTGAGATAGCCTTGTAAATATCACATTCTAAAGGTTGGAGATAGTCTTGAAATCTCCATTATTTTCTATTTATGGTTAGTGAAATCCCAAACAGTGTCTTTGGGAGAAGTGGACGTAGGTCAAGTTGGGACCGAACCACTATAAATTATTGTTCATTCTTCAAAGTCATTTTTTTTATTTTTTATTCCGTACCAATTCACCCTCCCCCCCTCTTGGTTATTTCAATAAATACTTACCTTTGCCGATGAGGACAAGCAATGATCAGCGACAATGAGGCAAGGAGGTTGTCGCACAGCAAAGATTAGGTAGGGGAGGTGGTAGCGTAGTAGAGAGAAGGAGAAGGAGGAGGAGGAAGGTGACGTCGACGGCGACGGATGGATGGTGGAGCGGCGGTTGTCTGAGTGGCTGGCGGCGGTGTGTGGAAGGGAGGGGAGGTTCTTGTGGCTGACTGGTGGTAGGGGAAAAGAAAGGAGAGAAGAAAAGAAGAGGAAGAAGAAGTGGGCAGAAGCCCTAATTTTTTTATTTATTCAAAATTTTACGACGGCCAGGCCGTCGTAGAAATATCTTAGTCCGTCGTAGAATTGAAACTAAAATTAAGGTTTTCCCGCTTAACATTTTGCGTCGGCCACCTGTAGTCCGTCGCAATTTTGCGACCGCCATCCGTCGTGGATTTCAATATATCCGTCGCAGATATTTGAGCGCCAATGAACATTTTTCACGCCACTAGGCCGCCATAATTTTAAGACTAATTCTGTGACGACTCTAAGTTGTCCATCAGAAAATGGATTTTATTATCATACTAGTCGCAAAATTGCAACGGCTTCGTCTCAAATTTCAAAAATCTGCGACGAACATAGTGTCCATCGCAGATTGCTATCGCAATTTTCTTATTTTATTGTAGTATGTTGTAATTTTTTAATATTTGCGACAGATAGTTTGTTCGTCGCAAAAAGCAGTATCAGATAAAGTTGTTTTGTTGTAGTGATAGATGTTAATTTCACAAACGAGATAGAGCCAAACCTATGGAGTGCTTGCTTTAATAAGCAGGTAGGCAGAGTTTTTAGGATGCATTGCGATTATGTAATATAATAAATTTTAGTACATATTATTGTAAAAAAGGTATAACATGTTTAAATTGAATTACGATAATTAATAATTAAAAAATAAAAAAAATTGCAATTTTTTTTTGCATTTTGCGTCAGTTTCTACAACGGAAAGGTTTCTACGATGGACATTTCCATCGTAGAAACCGACACAAAATGTAAAGAAAATTGCAATTTTTTTCATCTACGACTGAATTTGCGACGGACATGTCCATGTCAATTTTTTTTGTGATGGCTACTAATGGTTCCATGTTCACCATGGTTCTGGGTGAATATCGCCTCTCTGCAGGTCTTTCAGAAGCGGGTCCATACAACGAATAAGCAATGGTCAGAGCATGGCGGGACGGTGATGTCCCGACGGTACTACGATGCCTAAGTCATAGAGGAAATACTCAAAAGCACAAAATGAAAGGTTTATGATTTTAGAAGAATAGAATTACCTCAACTATCCTTGTACTATTTCTTTTATAGTACATCAAGGACTAGGGTTTCCAGGGGTCTGATCGTGCGGGTGTGACACGTGTCCACTGGTCCCTACGTAGAAGACTCTAGGATAGATGAGCTCAGTTAATGGGCTTGGCCCATGCCAGGTACTTATGATACCCGGTCCTTAGCATATTAGGCCAATATTAATATCTAGTCCATCAATATTCCCCCCCAATGAATATGGAAGTTACTTACGACTTCGGTTGCTTTGTAGTAAGAGATCCGGTATTTTAACACTGTTAAACACTACGTGGCAATTGGGTAAACCATCCTCATCATTGCAATATCTCGATACTTGGCTTTTTGAAAATTTTCAATATCCCTCATTTTGATTTGACCACACTTTTTCTCTCTCCAACTGAAGGGTCGCGTCCTTTGTCAGACGTTTCATCTTTCACAAGACAGTCGTCCCTGACTTGTCGTCTCATAAATGACGCAACTTTTTGTATGCCTATAAACGACAGTTTTAATTGTGGGAGGAGAAAGACTTAAATACCCTTCTTCCTCTGAATCTGACGGCTGAAATCCTTCACCGCTTAAGGGTACTATTGTCTCTGTAAGAAAAGTTATTTATCTATAAAAGAGGAGGGTTACCTTTCATTTTCTTGCTTTCTTTTTTTCTTTTGATTTTCTCTTTCTTCAAACTTTCTTAAGGCAACCATTGTCTGCATATTATTGCGAACGACTCCCTAGTTTCCTGCCTGCAGATCATTTGCCCAGCTATACCAACAGTAGTCTTCCTGTAAACAGGTTTTTACTTATGGCTCAAAATCCTCCTGTTAATGATTATGTTTTTAATATTGATGATTTTAAGGAAAAAAATATTATCTTTAAAAAAAATAGAATCTGTATATGTTGACGATTATGAAAGCGTTTAAGCTTTTGCTGAAAAATATCCTTTACCCAAAGGTTACCATTATGTTCAACCCGTAAAGCATCGTAGGGCAAACGATGTGTTAGGTCCTACTGAAATTGTAGTTCATGCTAAACAGATCGAAGCTGGCCTTCGATTTCCCCTTGAACCTCTTCTAGTTGAATTTTTAAAGTTGCAAAAAATTCCATTAGCCCAGTTTCACCCTAATACCATTCGTAGTTTTCTAGGGTTCTTATATATGCATAAGAGGCGGGTTTTAACCCCAGTGTAGAGAGATACATGCAATATTTTAGTTTTACCCGTAGAAAAAATGAATGTTATTTCTCAACGGTTTCCTGGGCTCCGACTTATAGGCTCTGGGCCGGATCACTCGAAAAAGCACATGACATTCACCGGAGGTTTTTCTTGATCCATTACGAAAGTGATCTTATGGATCTTCCTCATAGATGGGTGTCATTTATCAATGTAAAACGCAAAGACCTAGACATGAAGTGGCTTAAACTCCTTAAGGAGTTTGCCATGGCTGAGTTTAGTAAGGAGAATTCTTTGGACCATAACGTTAATAACTATCTCCTCAAAAGGAGTATAGCTGAAGAAGAAGCTGTTGAAGCGGGTAGGCTAACTAGAAATGCTAGAGAAAAAAAAGACTGGCACTTCAAATGTCCTTCAAATAAACGAACCTGCTGAAGGCCAGAACATTCCTTCCACCCCCATCTAGTGAAGAATCGGAGTTGGCCCGAATGTTGGCAGAGATTGATAAGACCAGGCTTATAAAGTTATATCATACCGGTCTATCTAATGCAAATGGTATTTCTTATTTTCTTTCTTATTGCTTCCTAGTTTTTAATTTTTTTTATTTTTGTTGCTGATGTAGATGGATTTCTCTCAAATGAAATTCATAGATCCAAAGAAAAAGAAGAGCCAAAAAAGAGACCGTGCCACAGAGACGATCCCTGAAGAGGAGATCCATGACTTGAATGTTGCAGAAGATCAGGTAGATGATTCTCCTGCTAATCAGACTTTTTCAAAGAGAGCAGTCATTTACTACTAAAAAGGTTTATCTTACCACTTGTGGAGAGCCTAGTAACACCTTTGATTGGTTGAATAAGCACAAAAGGAGTCAATCTGTTGAGTGCAGTACTACTGCCAAAAAGCTTGCTGAAGTGGTTTGCCTGCCTCAGAACATGACTGAGAGGAGGAATATTCTAAGGGAAGAGCTAGTTAGTAACCTTCGGATGTTTCAAATGGCTGTAAGTATTTTTGGGATGTGCTGATCTCCTTCTCTACCCTTCCTTTTCCTCTCCCTCATTTCTCTTCTCTCTTTTTTTTAGGCTATCCAGGTTGGTGAGCTTTTGGAAGAAAGCCGGTATAAAGGGTCCAATGAAGCCACCCTGCAACTGAATACTAAGGACCTTATTGAACTAGAGCTCAATTCTTGGATGGCGAAGCTCAAAGCCAAAGAGGAAGTCAACAAAAATCTTCATATTGAGATTCTTGAGATCCGCCAAACCTGTGGAAAGCTAAAGGAAGACAATAAACTGGCAACTCTCAAAATAGCTTCCTTGAAAGATACCATCAAAGATTTGACTGCCGCCAGGGAAGACCTTAAAGATACAGTGAATAAAGAATGAGATATTACTATTTTCTTTACTGGTCGGGTCTTATCTGCTTTAGCTAAAGCTTGCGCCAAATCTTTTCATCTAAAGCTTCAAAATCCGGCTCTTCAGCTAGAAGATGTAAAGAAGCCAGACTTTGCTGATGATTGTATAGAGGATGTTGATGTTGTTACTTTGGCCAGCAAGGTCTGGAAGAATTGCTTTTATTCTATGTTTGCTTGTTGTCGTGCTTTTGTTCCATGGAAACGTTTATATCTTGGTTGCTCTTGTGGCCATTCTTGCCTTTGTCCCATGCTGGACTTATGGCTTTCCGGCTCTTGTGGCCCTTTTTTACCTTTGTCCGATATTGGACTTATGGCTTTGGGGCTCTATTGGCCTTTTTTGCCTTTGTCTGATGTTGGACTTATGGCTTTATGGCTCTTGTCGCCTTTTTTGCCTTTGTCCCATGCTGGACGTATGATGTTTTGGACATGCATTTAAACTTTAAAATAAACGAGCATGAACATATATTAGAAACCAGCTTTTTTCATTGTTAACTCTGATAAGAAAATTACATCACTGATAGTATTTCCTTAGAAGCTCAGCATTCCAGGTCCTTGGAAGGACTGTTCCATCTAGGTTTGCCAACTTATATGCGGCTTTCCCATAGCTACCTTTACTTCGTACGGGCCTTCCTAAGTGGCCCCAAGTTTTCTAACGCCTGCGGCTCCCTTGCCTATGTCGGCTCTCCTTAGGACCAGATCTCCCTCTTTAAAAAATTTCAGCCTGACTTACATGTCATGTTATCTTGCCGCTTGCTGCTTGTATAGTTCAGCTCTAATTGCCGCCTGTTCTCTCCTTTCTTGGAGCAACTCATTATTTATAGTAGCTGCTTCCCCATTTGCTTCTAGATTGAAATTCAAGACCTGCCTGAAAGGGATTGTTACCTCAGTTGGAATCATGGCGTCCATGCCATATGCCAACCGGAATAGGGATTCTCCAATAGCTTTCCTTGGAGTTGTTCTATAAGCCCATAACACACTGTATAGCTCTTCCACACAAGCACCTTTGAGATCATCCAATCTTTTCTTTAAGCCGTCCAGCAGAGTTCTGTTTGCATTCTCTATTTGCCCATTGGTTTGTGGCTGAGAGACAGAGGTGAAGTGTAACCGTATATTCAGGTTGCCACAAAAACTTCTGAATTTTTCTGAGTTAAATTACTTGCCATTGTTTGTAACAAGTGAATGCGATATGCCAAACCTGCATATTACTTCGTTCTTGAAAAACTTCTCAATCCGTTCCTTAGTTATCGTTGGGATGGCCAGGGCTTATATCCACTTAGTAAAGTGGTCCACCACCACAATCAAGAATTTTCGCTGCCTAGAAGCTAGTGGAAAAGGCCCAAGTATATCCATCCTCCATATTGCAAAGGGCAAAGGACTGCCTATAGGTGATTGGTAAATGTGGGTAGATGACTAACTCGTGCATACTTCTAACACTTTTCACATTTTTTCACCAAACCTGAAGCATCCCTATATATAGTTGGCCAGTAATACCCTTGTAATAGGGCTTTCCTTGAAATGACCCAGAAATAAAACAATATATTAAGGAATACAATACATAATAATAGTAATCAATCATAAATTAAAAGTCAATTAAAACTCCCTTCCAAAAATAATCTTTTTCAAAAATAGGGGTTAACAACGATCGTTGTTGAATGAGCAACGATCGTTGTCAAAAGTACAACGATCGTTGTGGATGAACAGTGATCGTTGTTAAAAACACGAAAAATGCCCAAAAGTTCCAGCAAGTTACACGAGCTCGTAGGAATCAACAACGAGCTCGTTGTTAAAACAGTAACGATTATTGTTAACCTAACAATGATCGTTGTTAACCTAACAACGATCGTTGTTAAGTTAAAAATCTCCAAACGAAATACTTTTCCAAACTTCGCAGTTCTAAAACAGAATTTTAAGCTTTACTCTGTAAAAATAAGTTCGAACAAACTCAAAAACCATACAAACATATAACAAGCTTTCTCTCATGATATAACACAATAAAACATATTATTAGTTTATCAAAAACCTCATAAACACTAATCCTCAAATTATACAAACATATATATACATCAATCCCAATTAAATCTATTCCCAAACATCAAACCAAATCAGAATAATGCTAATGAATATCCACTGGCCAACCTTAGACACCTCTATTGCTTTATGCACTTGGCTTTCCAAAACACAACCTATCGACATCCTGTAAAAAATTATGCCAAGGAGGTGAGCTGGCTACTCAATAAGCATTTAATCAACTAACCAGGCATATATTAAGCCAGAACTACTCAAAACACATAAACATCACATACTTCAAACATAAATCATACAATCAAATACCAATCACACCATTTGACCACCTTCCAAGATCAATCAAGATAATTCTCAATCAAGGCAATTTACAACCAAATCATCCTCACAAGCCATCAACCAATCTCAAAATACAACAATCTCATAAAATCAAGCTCGGATGACTCAACCTCACATTTCCTCACATTTCATTTCTTTTTCTCATATCATTTCACATTTCACATTTCACAATTAGGTGGCCACCGATGAGACTATCCACCTGGCTCAGTCTCGCCATCTCACACATACGGGTAGCTATCCGCCCGGCTCAGCTTTCCCGATCACACACATCCCACATTCCCGAAGAGTCATCCTTTTCCATTCACAATCACAATCATAATCTCAATTGCACATCATTCCATCATAATTCACAAATTCTCATCACAATTATCACATTACTCATCACAACCAACTCACAACTTTACAATTCAATTAATATATCATCAAATCATCATTCCTTAACTTCAAAGCTCAACCAACATCACTCTATCAACAATTCAATACATAATTCAATCCAATAACATAGCAATCAACCAAACATAGTAATTTCCACTTAATATACTCAAGATTAATCAATTAAATACTTACAAACATGTAGAACAACCAATTTAAGCCTTCCTTTTCAAACTCCTTCCTTTTGGAACTCCCCTAAACAACATAATCCGTACAACAATCAATTCAATGACAAATCCATGTCCAAACATGAAATTACTACTCAATATACTCTCCCATAAACATTAATTATATAATTATGCAATTCTAACCAAAAACCCCAAATTCTACATAAACCCTAAGATAATAAAACTCCATAATCAACAATTACTTACCTTAATCATCTTCTAAACCTCAATTACTCTATTTGCTAGTTAAAATCTCCCATATTTTCTTATTTTCTCCAATCAAAAGCTTCAAATCTCCATTAATGGTGGTTTGTATAAGAAAAGGAAAGTAAGAAGAAGAGAGGAAGAAGATGGTGGTGGTAGTGGAGTGTAGAGATCCTCCACTATCTCTTTATTTATTTATTTATTTATTTACTTATTATTATTATTATTATTATTATTATTATTATTATTATTATTATTATTTAATTAATTAGAAATAGCCATCTTGCACTCACCTTTTCTTGACACTTGTCTTTTTTTTTTTTTTTGTGTAAGACACTTGTCCTCCACCTTACACCTCCCACACTTGCCACATGTCACCCAAATTTCCTCCACCAAACAACCCTCAAATAAAATACTATCTCCCAATTAATCCTTAACTCTTATTTCTATTACAATTAGCTCCTTCAACTTTTCTTACAATCTAGTCCCTCAACTAATCCAACTCCCACAAACCTTTTTTCACACAATATATCCTACCACATATTATGCGATATATTACACACAATTATGTATCCTAAGACATACTTAGTGAAATGGTTTAACATATATAAATGCATAATTAATTCATAATTAATTATGGCCGTTACACAAGGAGTCACCATCTAAAATCTTGAGCGACAAATTGGACAACTTGCAAAGCAATTGCAAGAAAGGCTTTACGGAGCTTTGCTTGAAAACACGGTGGTTAATCCAAGGGAGACAGCAATGGCAATTTAATTATGGAATGGGAAGGCACTTGATGAGCAAAATTTGAAGAAAGGAATATAAGTACAAAGATAAGAGGATGAAGTAACAAAGCAAGAAGTGGGACAAGAACCCCCCAAACTTGTTGTCAAATATGTCTCTCCCATTCCTTTCCGACAAAGACTTGTAGGGAAGGGTGATGCTAACAACTTCAACCAATTTGTGGAGACATTAAAGAAGATTCCAAAGAGCATCCATGTTCTTGATATGATTGAGCAAGTGCCAAAATACCTCGAGTTTCTTCGAGAGGTCACTATGCTTAAAAAGAGATTGAAGGAGCATACATGGGTGCATTTAATAGAGGAGTGTAATGCAATTCTCCAACATCGATTACCCTCAAAGTTAAAGGACCTGGGGAGTTTTACTATACCTTGCTCTATTGGTTCTCATTTTATTGATAAATCTTTATGTGATTTAGAAGCAAGTGTTAATCTTATGCCTTTGTCTCTTTTCAGGAAGTTAGAACTTGGTGAGCTTAAACCAACCACAACTTCTTTACAACTAGTGGATAGATCGATTGTACATCCAATATGAGTTGTAGAGGACATCTTGGTTAAAGTGGGAAAGTTTTACTTTGCCGATTTTCTTGTGCTTGATTTGGAAGAGGATATGGATATTCCTATCATATTAGGACGCCCATTTTTAGCAACTAGTAGAGATATGATAGATGTAAATATGGGCAAGATCACTGTTCGAGTAGGGGGAGACAAGGAGGAGTTTCATGTGCTCACTAATGATGAACATCCCTAACTTGAGAGTAAGGATGCAAGATACAAGATGGACACCGGTCAAGTTTTAACGCCAACATCCATGTGCAAGTAAAATACTATGGATGTGAATAAGCTTGATGATAAGTTGGTAGTAGATTGCAAGAGTGATGGTAATAAGGTTCTAAAGGGTGCTACGTGCTCCTTGCGTGATACTGGTCAATCTCTCAATAGCAAGAGATAAAGAAGAAGGCATCCAAAGCTTTTGCTAAGCTTAGTAAGAGTTTAATATATTGCATTAAGAGGGAGAATGAGGAATCAAAACATTTAGATCCTCAACTACACACTTCTCGGTCTTCTTCAAAGACACAAGTGATGAACGTGATCAAGAATGGGGGTCGATCTTCATGCTTCAAATTTGAACCTCCATGAATGAATTACAATGTCTAGCTCTAGACGTTAAATGAAGCCCTCATAGGGAGTACAACCCACATTTTTAATTTAGTATTTTTTGTTTGATTTTTTTAAACTTTATTATTATTATTTTTTGGTTTTTAGGATTTTCTTAATTTTCTTTTCTTTTAGTATGTTTCTTATGTGTTTTCTTTCTAGGTTTTTATTTTGGTTTTTAGGACATCGACTCTTGGATCGGTGATTTGGTGCGGCTTTCTTTTAGGGAAGTTTCCTACCCCCTTTGCTTTTAATTTTTGTTTTGTCTAAACATTGAGGACAATGTTTCATTTAAGTGTGGGGGAGGGAATATTGGCTATGTTGAAAATGTCTCTTTAATTGTGGTTAAATTTTAAAATTTTTATGCTTAATGTGATGTTTTGTGTTGTTTGTGTTATGTTTGTTGTTAAGCATATTAATTTGATACTAATTTTATTGAGTTGATATTTCCAAAATTATTGTGATTTGTGCTTGATTTATAATGATTATTACTTTGTTCATGATTTTGGAAAATTACTTGATTCAAAGTGAGTATTAAATTTTGAGCTTTCAATTCCAAGTTTCCAAGTAAGATGAATTTGTTGTGATTTTCAATTTAAATACCAAATTCTAAACATTGTTCTTATCCATGTGAGCTTTTGAGCCAATTGTTCAATTTTTATTATGCTCTATTTTGTTATTGAGAGTTCTTACTTGGTGAGAATTCATCAGAACTTGCTTTGGTATATAATTGGAATCCACATTATTTATTAAAAATATGGAAATGATGAGGGCAACTTAAGTTTAACTCTTTGGCCAAATAACCACCCTATTATCCATTAGTAAGCCAAGTTGAGCCTTGATTACCTTTTTCCTGTTTATTGTTTGAATTACCACAATTTTGAGCCTAATTTAGCCAATTTGTACATTTTCCCTTGTTTTTACCTTTGGGATGCACTTATGCTTTGTAAACAATTTGATTTGTGAAGAAATTTTGAACTTGAGTATTCCTTGATTAAGTTTGCCAAGCAATTTAGTTTAATATTGGTGAAAAAAAAAAGAAAAAAACTGGTGAAAAAGAATTGAAAGAAAAGAAAAAAATGATGATGCAAAATGCAAGTATAAGTGAATAAGTTCAAAGAACTTAAAGTTTGTGCATGGTTGATTTGGGAAGGAAGAGGAGTTAAGTTTGTTGGAATTACTTAAGGTTTTAAGTCATAAAGTATTCTTCACAAATTTAATTGTTTTGTGTTGTGTTTAAAGTGCATTTCATTTTTGCTAATTCGTTCCTTTTCCCTTCTAAATCCTACCGTACCTAAGTCACATTACAACCAATTCAAAGACCCTTTGAGTTGTGTTTCCAATATTTTTAGGTGGAGGACTTTTGATTAAAAAGCAAGCTTATGTTTGAGTTCTCCCTTGTGATGAATTTGAGAGTAAACACTTAATCCTTAAACACATGAGAGTGATTGTGAGATTGTAAAAGTGTTGGGTTTTGTGTTTTAGTTGGAAATTACAATTTGATTGGTTTGACTTGAATTTGGTTTGGCAAGCTTGAATATTAACATTTCCTTTGTTTTTAGTAATTTGATTAATTTGTGAGTGAGGTAATGATTGTTATAATGATAGCTTGAATTGCAAGGTTTTGGGAATTTCATTCAATAATTTAAGTGTTGATTCAGTTGCTTGAGGACAAGCAAGAGCTCAAGTGTGGGGGAATTTGATAATTGGGTTTTATACTATCTAAATCAATGGATTTTTAATTCAATTCTCCATCATTTTGAGTTTATTTGGCACTTATTTTGTTGCATTTTTGTAATTTTCAGTTATAGGGTCAAATAGGATCAAACCGGAATGAATTCGGAGTCCGAACGAGCAAGAAATCACAAAGTCAAACTTAAACCATGTTGACTGAACCTGCCAGGTCCAGGTGAATCCAGCCGGACCTGGGTGAAAAGAAGCAATTTTTGGGGCAGAAAGTTATCTTTCAGCCGGACCTGCCAGGTCTGGCTGGGCGTCGTTCAAGTGTGGTTTGGGGCACTTCTGATTCACTTTTGGGTAGATTCGGGCGGTTCTTGGGTGATTTTCATGTGGTTTAGTCCAATTTTAAGTGGTTTTAAGGTATTTTTAGGTCTTAAAAAGTGTGACACTATATATACTAATTGTTTTTAGTTGTTAGCCACCTTTGGCTTTATTTTTAGTTTATTGTTCTTAGTTTATTATTTTATTTTTCTCTCTTAGAATTTCTTAGTTCTAAGATTTTCTAAGGTGTTTTCTCCATAGTAATTGAAGATTAAAGCTTGTATTCAACATTCAAAGACTAAGTTGATTCTACTTTAATCTATTTATATTATTTTTATCATGTTTATTGTTTGTTTATTGATTTTAATTATTTGTTTGTTTATTTTTATTATGTTTAATAAAGTTTAGTAGGGGGTGATTTAATTACTAATGATTTGATTAACTATTTGATTATAGTTTTTCTTGTTTGACTCAATTAAATTAATGTCCAATAGCTTTTATTAATATATTTCTTGATTGGCCACCTAGAATTATATTTGTTAGGTTTATCGTTCAATGGATGGATTGAAATAAATCGGATTTGGGAATTAGACTTGTTTAGACA
Source organism: Bocquillonia castaneifolia (assembly GCA_948193215.1). Taxonomy (NCBI): domain Eukaryota; kingdom Viridiplantae; phylum Streptophyta; class Magnoliopsida; order Malpighiales; family Euphorbiaceae; genus Bocquillonia; species Bocquillonia castaneifolia. The sequence continues at coordinate 13,830 of CANYLF011057360.1, forward strand.
TTAATACGGAAACGGCAATTAACCTAAACTTGATTTAAAAGCTTTGCTTAATGGGTTTAATTGTTTTTAATTGGTGTGCATCGAAAGAGCAGCATAGCTGGTTCAGTTAAACACGTTTTTCTACCTTGGGAAAGGATTAAAATACTTTCGTAAAGTTTTGCTTAATTGAATTTTGATTTAGTAATTGAATTACCCCTCTAGATGAATTCCTGAGCTCTAGTGTTTGTTTTCATTGAGCTTTATTTATCAAAATTACTTGTTTCAGTTTTTAATTATTTTTCTTGCTTTAAATTTATTGTTTGAATTTAGTTTAATTTATTAATTAGTTTCAATTATTTCAAAAATCACTTCAAGGGTATTCGTTTTAATTTTCTTGCATATTGTGTTTTTAATTGAAAAATTGATTTTTATACGATATGTCCCTGTGGATTGACCTCGTACTCCGAGTTTATTACTACAACTATTTCGTACACTTGTTGGAGTTATCAAAAGCAATGATGATCAAGCACATGTGGATCACCAACAAGTGCATGGAGATCTTCTAAGAGCTTGGGCATTCTCCAAAGATCATCTTAAGGACAACATTATTGGTGAAACCTCTAAGAGTGTAAGTACTTAAAACCAATTTAAACTCTTAGATTATAATCTTGCATTTCTTTCTCAAATTGAGCCTAAAAATGTTGATGAGGCTCTCCAAGAGGAGAGTTGGGTACTTGCTATGCAAGAAGAGCTCAACCAATTTGAGAGGAATAAGGTTTGGGACTTAGTACCTAAACCTAAGGATCATCCAATTATTAGGACTAAATGGGTTTTTAGGAACAAATTGGATGAGCAAGGTCAAGTCATTAGAAACAAAGCCCGATTGGTTGCCAAAACGGTATAATCAAGAGGAAGGCATTGACTATGATGAAACTTTTGCACCCATTGCAAGATTAGAAGCCATTAGGTTTCTTTTAGCATTTGCATCATTCAGGGATTTCAAACTTTTTAAAATGGATGTCAAAAGTGCTTTTTTAAATGGTTTCATCGAAGAGGCAGTGTATGTTGAACAACCTCCTGGTTTTATAAGTTTTGATTTTCCAAAACATGTCTTTAAACTGACTAAAGCCTTGTATGGTTTGAAACAAGCTCCTAGGGCTTGGTATGAAAGGCTTAGTAATTTTCTTTGTGAAAATGGTTTTACAAAAGGGAAGGTTGACACTACTCTCTTCATAAAAAGACATAAGCATGACATACTCATTGTCCAAATTTATGTTGATGATATTATATTTGGTACCACTAATGCAAGGAGTTTGCTAAGTACATGATTAGGGAATTTGAAATGAGCATGATGGGTGAACTCAAATTCTTCTTGGGATTACAAATCAAGCAAGGAAAAGATGGCATCTTCATCAATCAAGCCAAGTACACTAAAGAGCTACTTAAGAGGTTTAGGATGGAAGGATGCAAAATAAGCAAAACTCCCATGAGCACCACTACCAAATTGGACAAGGATGAGCAAGGTAAAAGTGTAGATGAAAAGAAGTATAAAGGTACGATCGGCTCACTTCTTTACAACTTCATCTAGACCCGATATTATGTATGCTACATGCTTGTGTGCACGTTTTCAATCATGTCCTAAAGAGTCTCATATGCATGCAGTGAAAAGGATTTTAAAATATTTGCATGGCACAATACATTTAGGACTATGGCATCATAGGAGTGTTGCATTTGATTTAGTTGCATACTCGGATTTGGACTATGCCGGTTGTTTAATGGATAGAAAAAGTACCTCCGGCGCTTGTCAACTACTTGGCAATTGCTTGGTTTCTTGGTGTTCTAAGAAACAAGTTACTGCTACTTTGTCAACCGCCGAAGTAGAATATGTAGCGGCGGGTTGTTGTGGATCACAAGTTTTGTGGATGAAACAATAATTAAGAGACTTTGGTCTAGATGTTGGTTGCATTCCCATCAAATGTGACAACACTAGTGCTATAAATCTTTTAAAGAACCCCATTCAACACTCTAGGAGCAAGTAAATAGACATTAGATATCATTTTCTAATATATCATGTGCAAAAAATAGATGTAGTTTTGGAATTCATTGATACTACTAACCAATTAGTCAATACTTTCACAAAACCTCTCAATGAAGAACGCATGAACTTCACTAAGAGTGATTTAGGGATGCTAGATGGGAGCACCCTTTGACTTTCATTTTTTTTAAAATCAAATTCATATGCATTAAACATAGGCTTACTCCTTTGCTTTGCCTTTGTAAGCTTAAGAGAGTAAACCTAGGTCATACAACAACCTTGGAACTACTAAAGGCATCAATAGTGTGTTTAACCTTTAAAATATTTGAAAAAAAGTTTTTCACTTGTAATTCACGGGCGCGACATGAGTATCGCCCCCCGACATTACTGTTTTTCCATTAAAACTCTCTGTTTGCAAAATCGCGAGCATGATTTGCCTAATCGCCTCTGTAAAATTAATTATTCTTCAAAAATACTAAATTATTCAACATCGCGGCCGCGACCTCAAAGATCGCCCCCGCTATAATACTTACAAAAAGTCTAGTATTTTCAAAGTTTTTGATATCAAAATCATGGGTGCAATATTAGCCATTGTGCCTGTGAAATTTAAAATTTTTTAGCCGTTACACACATTTCCAACATCGCGGCCGTGACATAGTGTTTCACACCCGCGACTGGCACAATTTTTCAAAATTATTTAAATGTTACTAGCCGTTGGAAAACACCTAGTTTGGCAGTTTTCTTCATTTTTGGCAGCCTTTAAGTGTTCCAACATGTCTATATACACCCATATTGCATTTGTAAAAGGGTTTACTTCCTTTTCTCTTAATTTCAAAGCTTTTTAAAACATTTTCTCTTCTACTCCTCACTCTTTATTGCTTTGAAATTCTGTTTTCTTTGTTCATTATCTGTTTTTCATCATAAAAATGGGTAAAAGACTCACTAGAAGCCAAAAGGGAAAGGAAAAGGCAAGAGAATCACCTCCTCCATCACCCAAAAGGCCTAGAACGGTTATTTTAATTCAAGAACCTGGTTCTACTCCCTCTATTCCAAAAACACAACCGAAAACACAATCACAAGCAGCCCCAACTAGTCTAACTCCCATGGAGATGATGTTTGAGACCCTAACCATTGATGAAAAGGTTAGGTGTAGAACCTTTAAGGGTAGGGAGGTTTTGGAGACAAGGGCTATTGGAGTTTCCTCTTTAGGGATGTTGAGAGTGAAAGCTGAAGTGGAGCAACTCTTAAGGAATCTATCCTTCATCAAGTTTGTGAAGCCCGTTTACCCTGGCTACAAAAACTTGACCTATGACTTTCTTTCCTCCTTGACGGTGAACAAGAAGTTAAGAGGAGATTTGGGCTACTATGGAATGATTTTCAAGTTGTTTGGTAAGAAAATGAGTACGAGGAAACAATAAATGGATGAATGCTTTAGGTTCTCATCAATCGACATCTCCAATTTCAATAAATCCACCATGGATATCCTCAAATTTTAGGGAGAAATTGGGTGTACTCCAAGGTTTATAGATTCTCATTCACAAGCCAAACACCTTAAAACCTTAACTTTCTTTGTTCTCCACAAAAGAATAGCCAATTCTGTTTTTGCTAAAAAGGAGGGCAATGACAAGATTTCCCAAAAAGACTTTCTCTTCCTTCATTTTGCTATTAAGAATGAACCAATTCAAGCTGCCTTTTTCTTTATTAATCACCTCCTTTACATCCAAAGTGCCAAAACTGGTGGAATTGTGATAGGCTCACATAGCCTACTTCTTGCAGTTTGATTGCTCTAAACCCCAAGCCTATTCACTCACCCATGGCTTCTCGATGGATTTAGGACTCACGGACCTTGACTATTTTGTAAAAAAGGTTAACATTGTCAAAAAGCAACAGGACAACAGCTATCTCTATTTGGGTGGGGTGACAAATGAAGAAAAGGAGGCTGAGAAGGAGGCAAGAAGGAAGGAAAGAGAGGATAAAGCATGAGAGGAAAGGAAGGCAATGGAGAAAGAAATGGAAGAGGGGCCTAGGGGTGCCCAAGAAGAAGAGGAAGGAGGAATCCCTCATGAAGAAGATATTCCCATTCTTCCCATTCACATTATGAACTTGAGGCAAGAGGAGACCTCCCAATCAACTCTCATGGATATCCTAGCCTCTCTCAAAAGGATTGAGGACAAGCTTGAAGCCTAAGAGGAGTATAACAAGAAGCTTGAAGTTCGTTTGGATGATCAAGATGAAGATTTAACCTCTCTCCATCAAGACCTTCAATCTATTCAAAACAAGCTTGGAATGGATCCATGTAGCCATGAGGACTTCTGGCCTTAGTGTTTTTTTATGTCCAAACAAGATTCTTCATTGCTTGCATATCATTCATTGCATATTCTTTATTTTATCTCTTTGTTTCCATCCTATGCATTTGAGTTATCTTTTCTATGCCTCCTTGTACTCATTCATGCATTTGTAATGAATGAAGTTTCTTTTTTTAATGAAATATTTTTTTTATTATTGCTCCTTATTCCTACTCTTTTATATACATTGTGCTTTTGAGTTGACAAAGGGGGAGAAATCTTCTTGTTTTTCTATTTTCAAAACTATACACAAGTTGAGGGAGAGCAATTCTATCAACTTACACACACTTAACTTCTTTATTCAACGTTTAAAAGTTAGTTTTTCTTATGGTTGTCAAACTCAGAAAGGGGGAGATTGTTGGCCTTAGTGGCATCAATCCATCTTGTTTTTGAGTTTAACAACCTTCACTTTGTGACTAACTAAGCTTCCAAGTGTGTAGGTTAACTTTCATAAGGCTAAAACCTAGTTTTTGAAGAAGTCTCATAAATCACGCCCATGATGTTATATCGCACCCGCGATCACGGAATCACCCCCGCGACTAAGACATGTCACGTCCATGATATGGATATCGTGCCCAGAACTAAAGACATACTTTTGAACAAAAGATTCAAGCATTCTGTTCCATAGAGTCACGCCAGTGATTGAGTAAATTGCCACCGTGATTTAATGGAATAGGAAGCTTGTTTTGAAGGCATTTCTGGTCATCAAATTGCGCACGCGATAAAGGAAATCACCCCCGTGATTTCGGTAGAAAATCTAAGAAGAAACTAGCCGCTGGATAGCTTTATGAATATTGCGCTCGTGACACATGGAAACACACCCGCGATCTGACAATTTTTAGTGCATTAAATGCAAAAGTAACTAGTCATTGGAGACAAGTCTGGGCTTGTTTCCAACAGCTAGTTTTGGATATTTTGGCTATAAATACCCTTTATAAATGTCCCTTAACTAAGGATATTAATTCTTTGATAGCCAAACTCTTGCAAATTCATTTCTCACACTTTGTAATTAATTCTTTGTTTGGTTTGGGTAGCTAGAACTCTAGAGAATTTGTTGCTTGGGTTGAGTGAATTAGTTATCCTTGTACTAGTGTCAATTCTTTGTGAGTTGGGGAAACACTAGGGATTGGTTTTGAGTTAGCATTAGAAAACTATTTTGTAAAGGTTGAAGATAGCCTATTGAAATGTTCATTGTAAAGGTTTGGGATAGCCTTGAAATCACTTATACAACCATTGTGGTTTAGTGGAACCCTAAAGAAGTCTTTGGGAGAGTGGATGTACGAAAAGTTGGGTCCGAACCACTTTAAATTGTTTTCATATCCATTCTACTTCATCTAAACTCTTTCTTAAATTTTCTAAAATTTTGATTCTGCACCAATTAACCCCTCTTGGTATTTCAAAGGAGGTGGAAACCTTTATGGAAAGTGATCCTAGTGAGGCATCATCTTATGATGAGCTAACTCTCATTCACATTGTCGACGAGGCTAGTGATCAAGAAGCTACTTTTAATCCACTCCTTCTACCCCCCTTAAACTAACTCAAGATGAGGAATTCAATGTTTAACTTGCAAATAAATCTCTACGAATGTGTGCTAAGATGGAAGCCGTTTGGGATGAGACACCCAAGCAAGTTGAGGAGAAGTCACATGCTTTTTATTCTTTGATGGAAGATCGCATTGATGAGTATTACAAGCAATGTTCCCTTTAAAAACAACATGAATTGGAAGAGGAATTGGAAGTTAAGTTTAAGCATGATGTAGACTTGAGGAAGATCAAAAGGTCGCTTGATTTTGATGACGCCATGGCAAATCCTCGTTGTTCAAAACGCCTCATGGATGCTAAGGGCAAATGAGTGGCAAAGGATACTTCCAATTGATTTTGCTAATTTTGTTCACCTATGTTTCTAGGCCAATTGAACTCTATCTATTTTAATTTGGCTTGGTTTTAATTTTGGGGAGCTTGATTTTAAGTTCTAGTTTGTGTTTTTTTCTTCGGGTTTTTGTTTTTGTATGCCATAATTTTTGTCTCCAAGCTTTTCAATTTTGTGTTTTGCTATGTAAATTTTGAGAATTTATTACTACAATATTGTTGATTTTAAGCTTGGAGAGGTTTAGTTTGAGTTTAATTTCCTATTTGTTTGTTTCCTCTATTTTAATGAAGGATTATTTTTGTGTGTTTTCAATGTTTTAGTGCTTGTTTTTCATGTTATTTTGCTTCAATCAAAGGTTAATTAAGTGTGTATAATTATGTGAATTTATAAGAAAAAAATTAAAAAATTCATTTTGGGTCGACCCTGCCAGTTTGGACCAAATCCGTTTGAACCGGCTGGTTTAAACCAGCCAGCAACCCCCTTTTCCAGCAGATTATGGCAGGCCTCTTAGTCATGGGTTTTTGTCTTTGAACTTTCTCTCTCATTCTACATTTTTTCCAATTCAAATCTCTTTGAAAACCCACCAATTTCTACTTGATTTCAAGCTAATTTTCTTTTTCTTTACACTTCTTTTACATTATTATGGATAATTAAGCTTGGATGTAGAGTTTTTACTTTACTTTGGTGGTTAGGTCTTTTGCTAAGCTAGTTTTTCTTGTTGGGTTTTTCATTCCCCATTTTCCTTCAAGGTAATTTTCTTCCATTCTAGTTCTTTAAGGTTTAATTTTTCTTTGTATTTTTCCTTTGGTATTTATTTATTTCTTTGTTTGCTTTCAATTTTGTAAGTTTGTGAATGGATTTTTGCCTTGTGTTATTAGCCATTGATGTGGGAATTTGATGAGAAATTCTATGCTTACCAATTGATTGAATGTGTTGGTGGAATTTTAGGTGATTGGGTAGTTTGTGTGTTGACATGGAAGTTATGCTACAAAGTATACATGATGCCCCCTAGGTGTTTGATATAATGTCTCACCCATATTGTCCATGTCTTTGTGTTTGTGTATTTTTGGTTTTGAAATTATGTTGCTCTATGCTTGGTTACTTATTGTTAGGATTGTGATTTATTTACTTTCCTCGTAATTTTCCTTGATGCCATTTGATAACCATATGTTTTAAATGCATCTTTATTGTGCCTAAATTGCTTTTATGTGGGTTTTGGGGCTGATTTACATGTCCTTTAATCACCTATCAAGCTAGTCAGGATTAAATGCATTTTAAGGCATTTTTGGCATGTTTTAGCACATAGCTTTAAGCTAGTTTGGCTTTTGCCTAATGTAGTTGTCTTAATTCTTATGCTTTAACTTTTCTTGGGTTAAGTTGGTGATATCTACATATTGGTTGGCATTTTATTTTCATGCATGAATTTTTATGATTTTTAGGAGCCTAGGGTGGTTATAAATGCCTTACTTACTTAAAAATTTTAATTTGTGAAAAATTGCATTGTTGTGTTGTTTTTCCTTGGTAGCATTATTTATTCACATTGGACTATGCTCTTATTTTTCTATTTTTCTTTGTGTTTTTATTTCAAGGATCATGACATCCCAGCAAGCTGCCGTGCAGAATCACTTTACTTCCAAGGAAAATGAGGCATGGTTTCAGAAGCATATGGATAACTCGATTGTGGTGGAATGTTTTCTTGTTGAGATTGTGGAGGCTGAATTCCAAGTGAGCAATTCTTTTGCCATCTTCAATTAGCAAACTATGGTTAATATGCAAGGTGATTATTATCCTTTGTTAGTGAAAGAGTTTTATGCTAATATTGAGAATAAGGTTGATGAACATTTTGTTTGCCTCACTACCATGGTTAGGGGAAAGCATATAGTTATTAAGTCCTCTCTTTTGGCTTCCATCTTCGGTATTCCAGATGATGGGCCTCGATTTTCTTAGCATTAGACGGGAGTCTCTCCACTCACAGATTGGGATTATGATAGGGCAAGGCACATATTCCACATTGACACTAGTACTAGACAAAAATTATGGGCTAAGAAATTGAAAGGTAGTGATCGAGTTATTCATAGTTTGATAACCCATAATATTGTGCCTTGTTATCTTAGTGGCCACAATGAACTTCTAACCGTCGAGTTATTTTTTCTTGATTGTATGCAAAACCACGATGATTCTCAACCAAAAATTAGTCTTCCCAAGGCTATCTTCTCTAACATTTAGTTAGTAGCTAGTTTGAGAAGGAAGGCCATTAACTTTGTTCATCTGATTTTGATCTCCTGCTTGCTTCGCCACTTTAATTTTCCACTTTCTGCTGATTTGGATATTGTGCATGATGTGGGACAAGAGGCCTTCAGTTTTGGATCGTTGGGTCATATGCATTATGTTAAACGTGATGGTGAATGGGTTCTTAATAAAACCCATATCTGCATGTCCATTATTGTTGACCCGTCTTCTTCTGGTTTGGCATCTCCACCTTTGCCTCGCTTGGATATACCTATGGTTTCTACTACTGCTGCTGTTGTTACTGGTGCTTCAATTTTTAAGGGGTTCAACTGCTCCTTCTCCACCTACTAACCCATCTGCTGTGCCCCCTAGGCGATGTGCATGATCTCTTGTGCTTTTTCATTGTTTTTTTCATGTGTATGTCATATAATAGAGCAGGATGTTGTTGCTCGACATGATCATGTCATGCACGAGTTGACTCACTTACGTGAGCGTGTTACTAGTCTGGAGGCACGCTTACCTCCTCCACCGCCTTCTGATTAAGCGATGTTATCTTTCTTTGACTTTTGCTTTTCTTTCTTTTCTTTTTCTGACTTATTTTCTTTTGTTGCTTTTTAGGGTATTTTTTGTTTTTGTTTTTCTATGTTTGTTTTTATCCTGGAACCAATTCTTGGCTACGTTATGACTTGGCTATTTCAGGGAAGTTTCCTCTACCTTTCACTTTTATTTTGTTATGTATCAATATTGAGGATAATGTTTTGTTTAAGTGTGGGGGAGGGAATATTGGCTATCATCAATATTTGATCTTTGTGATGAAATTGTGGTTAAATTTTAACATTTTATGCTTAATATGATGTGTTGTGTTAGGTTGGCCTTAGTGGCATCAATCCATCTTATTTTGAGTTTAAATACCTTTTATCTTTGTCTAACTAAGTTCCCAAGTGTGTAGGTTGCCTTTCATAAAGCAAAAACCTAGTTCTTGAAGATGTCCCATAAATCGTGCCCATGACAAAGTAAATTGCGCCCATGGCATAATATCGCGCCCATGATTGACAAATTGCCCCTGCTACTAATCACATATCACGCTCGCGATTCTCAAATCACTCCCAGGACCAAGGACATCCTTTTTGTCAAAACTTTGAGGTTTCTGGATCATTGGATCGCGCCCGCGAATACTTAAATCGCCCCCTCGATTTAATGGAACAAGAGGACAGTTTTTGAAGGCATTTCTGGTTCTCTAGATCACGCCCGTGATGGAGGAAATTGCCCCCGCGACTTCAAGGAAGATCTTAGAAGAAACTAGCCATTGGGAAGCTTTATGAATATCACGCCCATGACATGTGGAACCGCGCCGGTGACCTGACAGTTTTCAGTGTATTTAATGCAAAAGTAATAAGACGTTAGAGACACTTATGGGGTTATTTCTACCAGTTATTATTTGGGTATTTTGGCTATAAATACCCTCCATAAATGTCCCTCAACAGAGGACATTAATTCTTTGATAGCCAAACCCTTACAATTTTGATTCTCTCATTTGTAATCAATTCTTTGTTTGGTTTTGGGTAGCTAGAACTCTAGAGCATTTGTTGCTTGGCTTGAGTGAATTAGTTATCCATTGTACTAGTGTCAATTCTTTGTGAGTTGGGAAACACTAGTTTTGTGAGTTAGCCATTTGAAAACTCATTGCAAAGGTTAGGGATAGCCTTGAAATCACTTGTGTAACCATTGTGGTTTAGTGGAACCCCAAAGAGGTCTTTGAGAGAGTGGATGTAGGACAAGTTAGGTCCAAACCACTATAAAATTGTTTGGTGTTCATTCTACTTCTTCTAAACTCTTTTCTTAAGTTCTTTTAATTTTTAATTCCACACCCATTCACCCCCCTTTGGTATTTCAGTTAGTATCAGAGGCTTGTTGCTCATCAATACCTTAAATGGGAGTAAAAGATCTTTAAGATGTCTATGGGTGAAGTTATTTCAAGCTTGAGACCTTACCTCGATGGAAGTGACTATCCTTATTGGAAGTTGCGTATGCAATACTATTTGGATAGTGACCAAATCGATGTTTAGGATCAAATTCTTGCAGAATGGACTCCACCAACCGCAAAGGTTGGAGAGGTGACTACAACTCTTGAAAAAAAAGCTGAGCCGGGCGGATAGCTACCCATATGTGTGAGATGGCGAGACTGAGCCGGGTGGATAGTCTCGTTAGTGGCCACCTAATTGTGAAATGTGAAATGTGAAATGATATGAGAAAAAGAAATGAAATGTGAGGAAATGTGAGGTTGAGTCATCCGAGCTAGATTTGATGAGATTGTTGTGATTTGAGATTGGTTGATGACTTGTGAGGATGATTTGGTTGTGAATTGCTTTGAATGAGAATTATCTTGATTGATCTATATTGGTGTTCAAATGGTGTGATTAGTATTTGATTGTATGTTATATGTATGAGGTATGTGAAGTTATGTATTGAGTAATTTTGGCTTAATATATGCCTGATTAGTTAATTAAATGCTTATTAAGTTGCCAGCTCACCCCCTTGGCATATTTTTCAGGTTGAAGATAGAAGTTCACGTGCATTGCAATAGAAGTTCAGGTTTGCCAGTGGATAATGAGCATTTTGTGCATTTAGTTTGTTAATTACAAGTGTATGTAATTGGGTTTTAATTTGATATTTGAAAAGTAAGTGTAATGAACTATTGATTGTAAAATGGTATATTATCATGTATATATATGAGTTTATTTTGCATGTAAGATGTATGTGAGTTTATGTGATTGGTATGTGATTTTCTAAAGGGTTTTGAACAAGTTTTGGCTTAGAAATCATAGTTTCTCGGACCTCAAAGTCGCGCCCGTGACTATGGAAATCGCGCTCGTGATTTGAAAGACCGAAATCCTAAGCTCTCTGCTTCTTAAGTCGCGCCAGTGATTCTGAATGTCGTGCCTGCGAGATTGTGTCCAGTAAGTTCTGTTTTCTCGAGTTCAAAATCGCGCCCGCGAGTGTTTGAAATCGCGCCCGCGATTTCAGTTCCAATTTTTATTCTTTCTATTTGTTCGATTGCACCAGCGATCTTGGTTGTCGTTGTCTAGTCACGCCCGTGACCTAGTGTTTTTGTGAAGTTTGAGTTGAGGTGTTACACAAATGGTACAAGGTTGAAGACTAAGCTAAGGAATGGAAAAGATGTGTTGGCATATGAACCACCATTAATAAGATTACAAGCTAAGAGGTTCAAGGATGCATTACTAAGCTTTTTGGAGCTAATTTGTAGCAAGATTTACTATGGAGCTAATGAAGATGACCTTGGTACAAAGATGGTTACATTGCTTGCATTTAAACAAGCTTAAAAATGCAAGTTTGACCAAGTCAACAAAAGGCAAAGTCAATGGTCAACACGTTGACTTAGGACATAAAGTTTTAGGACATGAATGTTTTAAGATATGTTTGTTTTAGGATATGTTGTCTAGGCTTAGGACAAGCTATGCCTTAATTATATGTTATGTCTTAATTTTGGACAAGTTATGTCTTAATGGATAGAGTTAGTTAGATATGTCTTAATTCTTTTCTAATTTGATTAAGACATATCCTTATCTAGAAAGTAATTATTTTATCTTAGTAGTTAACTTGTTTAGGAATTCTATTTTCATTAGGATTTGTTGTTAACTTTTCTTTTAAGCCAGGTTAGCCAAGCTATAGCCAACTACATAGATTAGGATTAGAATTCGAATTCGGATTTATTGAATACATCCGCTTGTTTAAGCTATAACTTTTGCTATACATTTCCGATTAAGGCGATTCAAAAGCCCACGGAAAGAGGACTTAAAGATCTACAATTCATATGTTTTAAGGTTTTTAATTTGAGGCATCTAAGGGGGTAGTAATTAGGTCGTAAAGTCAGTGTTGAAATCTGCCAATTTTTAGTATCCAATCTGGATTAGGATTTGTGTTTTGTAAGCTCTATATAAGGGCATAAACATCCTTGGCCAAAATTTACAAGTTCATTAATAATATTTTCTCAAGTTTTTGCTTTGCAAATCCTTTTAAGTCTTTAATTTTTCCTTATTGATTTCTTGAAACTAAGCTAAGTTGATTAGATTAGTTTCACATCTACCTTAAATAATCTATTAACTTGTTAGTTCATAGGTTGTTTGAGCAATCATCTAATTATAATTAGAGGGTTTAGTGGTTAATTGCTAAGCTTGCTAGTTCCATAAATTAATTGCAAACATCAAGTTAGATCTTAGGG
>CANYLF011057587.1:0-12362 GCA_948193215.1 Bocquillonia castaneifolia
CACAACATTAAACAGCACTATAGATTTTTTTGATGACCCCTCCGCCTTGTCTCCTTTCTCCATATTTATGACTACTACTCCTACTGGCTGGATTGGTGTTCCTCCCAGACCTAACAAAGGTTCTGTCACCTGCTTAAGGTCCGCCATTGCTCGCCTGATCACTTTAAAGGCATCTAGTGTTAACAAATTGACCGCACTTATCTCATCAACCAAGATTCTCTTCACCAGGAATTTCCCTATCATTGCTTTTACTACCAGGGCATCGTTATGAGGACTCGTAGCATGCTTTCCATCTTCTACTACAAATGTTATACTATGCGAGTCCTTGCTCGTTTTGCCTATATGAATGACTTCTTTTTTTTACCTCTTCCTGACCGAGCTGTTGGTGGGTTCTCCGCCAACTATAACATGTATTACTTCCGTCTCTACTTCCTCCTGCTCTACCTTGGGCTGCTTCTCCCCTTTTTTCCTTTTTTACCTCTGCCCCTGTAGCCACAAACCTTTTTAACCTACCCATCTGGATGAGTCTCTCAATCTCCTTTTTTAAATCTCTACATGTCAATCTCCTTTTTTAGATCTCTACATGTCTTGGTCTCATGATCGATGTCACCATGGAACCGACAATACTTGCTTCTGTCCCTCTGGGGAGCCGAACCTGGGTTAAGCGACCTAGGCTTTTGATACTGTTCCATATTCTCCCGTATCCACATGAGTACATTTGTTCTAGAGGTATTAAGGGGGGGTGAAGCTCTCCCTCTCCCTCGGGCGAGGGTATTGATCCCTTTTGTTGTCTCTCCTAACCTCCTTTCTTTCTGGCTTCTCTATTTTCTTTGCCTCCGCGTCTCTCTTATCCATCCTTATCACTTCATCTAGGTCAGCACACTTTTGAGCTAATGCCATTACCTCAGGGAAAGATGATGGCTTAGCTATAACCAGCTTGTTTTGCAACTTCCTGAATATGGTCCCTTTCCTGAGTGCTTCTACCGCTGTCTCCACATTCAATTTATCCACCAACATGGCTTCCTTGTTAAACCTCTCCACATAGGCCCTTAGAGATTCCCCCTCTTTTTGTTTGCATTTGTGCAAGTCATTAGACTTCTTGCTTGGTGGTATATTTGTCAGATGTCGTACCTTGAAGGCAGATGCCATGTCCTCAAAGCACGTTATGGAGCCACTTTCTAACCTGAGGAACCATTGCTGAGCAGACCCTGTCAGTATGATGGGGAATACCCGACAAATCATGGCATCGTTCACGCCTTGCTGCAAGGACATTACCACTCTGAACTAGGCCACATGCTCCTTGGGGTTGCCAGACCCATCAAAGGCTTCCATTTTTGGCATTTTTAGCTTATCTAGTAAGGTCTCTGTCAGGATGTGCCAACTTAGAGGGGAACCAGTGTCCCCCAGCCTGTCCTTTTCGTACTCACCCCTCTTGTACTTTCAAACATGTCCATTACTTTCCAGCCAAACTCGCCTTCTCGTTCAGATCCACCGGGTTGCCTTCTTTCTTCCTGGATAGGTGGGGGGCTGAGGATTCTACTTCATCGTCCCTGCCCTTGCTTCTCTCTAGCTTTCCCCCATCTTCCTTGACTTTTTTTGGTGTTCCTTCTTTGGTAAGGTCCACTAGTGGTGGCTGAGCTTTTGGGTTTGGGACTTCTCTGTCTTATTCGGTTGGTATCTGGGTGTTTATGGGTGGTTCTTGGAGTTGTGCCTGCGTTATTGCTAGTATTCTCTCTCGAAACATCGCCACCATTTCCTTTACTACTCCATTTGTTGTCTGTATGTCTAGGTGGTTTAGGGCTGCCGTGGTGGGAGGGACTATGGGTGGCGGTGTCCGGTTACCCTCAAGGGAGAAAGGTTGCATCTGGATAGGCTCCAATACCCTAGAGCGTGGTGGAGTGAACAGGTTCTGAGTAGCAGCTGGGAAAGTTGGAGATGTTTAGTTGCCTGAGAAACCATAAAAAGTCCCATACTGAAAGAACGGTAACCGACCACCATTGGCTGGCTGACTCCTCCCTACCCCAACCATCGTGCTCGTGGCCCAAGATGCGACCATCCTCATTGGGGCAAAGCCAAAACCAGGCAAACCTCTGCCGGCCCCGGTGGCAAAGCTACCAGCCGCTAGAGTGGTGGCCTCGATGCCTCCCCCCTCTGCCGCTTGATTCTCTCCTTGCTCCGCTGTACTTACCGGCAAGGTACTACCGGCAACGGAAGTAGCTGCTACGCCTTCCATACTCATCTGCAAAGGTCTACTTTTCCTTCGATCACAACTTTCACCACACTAAATGATGGATCAAGAATGGATCCGTCCTTCCCCGGCTAGAGGTTGCCGGCTCCGATTATCTCTGAGGGTCACACAAAGGCCTCATAGGTGGGGTGTTATCCCCAGAAAACCTCCTCTGATACCTAAGTCAGTGAGTGTTTGCTATGTCAAGTGTATAAGGGTTCTAGTATTAGAGAGTAATTACCTAGCTTGGGAGGGTTGGAGTAGCTTATATAAGGCATGTGTTAGGGTAGCTAAGGCATGGTTTGTCCTAACTACCCTTGGGTGGGGGTGAGATGGGCTTGAGTAGGCCCATAAGCAATGGTAAACCATCACCTTTATTGGGCAATCTTTATTTTATGTTTTGACAGTTTTGACCATGATTAAACATCATAATTCAACCCTCTGAAGCTTTTTTTCTCTTGATGACAGTGAGGGTATTCTTGATATTCCGTCCAATGTCGTTGGTTTGTTAGTTAATGTTGAAATAACCAGGGGGGGAGTTAGTTGGTGTGGAATATAAAGTAAAAAAATTGCTTTGAAGAATGAACAAGAATTTATAGTGGTTCGGTCCCAACTTGACTTACGTCCACTTCTTCCAAAGACACTCTTCGGGGTTCCACTAACCACAAATAGAAAATAATGGAAATTTTAAGGCTATCTCTAACCTTTAAAATGTGAGATTTACAAGGCTATCTCACTACCTTTACAATGAAGATTTCTAAGGCTATCTTTAACCTTTACAAATGAGTTTTCTAAGACTAACTCACAAACCGAACTCAAGTGTTTTTATGGCTTACACTCAAAACTCAAAACCCAAGTGTTTTCAAGGTACACACTTAAACCTTTCCTTGTGTTTTAGTGTCTTTCACACAATACAAAAACAAAGTGAAAGTTATAAAAAGAAGAATGAAGGTTTTTCTCACAATTACAATATAAACTCTCAAATAACTTATGAATATTGTGACTCTTAATTGCTATTCTTTCTTCAAGCTCTTGTGTATGTTTTGATGCCTTAAATACCTCCTTTTATAGGCAAAAAATCTAAAGTGGCCGTTCATAATCAACCAAGAAATTCAAACTTGATTAGTAAGGCTCCATTCTTCAAGGCTGCCAGCTTACTTGACAAATATAGCATGTCTCCATCAAAATTCAATATCTCCAGATATACTCATTGAAAATTGTGATTCCTTTTTTGTTAGAAACTAGACATCCATACCTTTTCAACAATATATGGCTAGCTTTCTGGAGATTTGTAGATTTTTTTACAATAATTCAAACAATGGACGCCTAAAGCATGTAACTTGCAGCTGGAGGAGTCTGTATTCAAACAAGAATATCTCCATGTCGAAAATTCAAAAAGCTTCACCATTTTTTGTATCGAAAAGTAGACTTCCAGACTACAACTCTACCAAATTTCAAGTTCAAATGATTTTTCTACAAATTTTGGCATAATTTTGAATACAACCTATATGTTTAGTCCCTTATCTGACAGCATGACCATAAATCACTCAAAAATTCATATCCTTAATTTTTCAATTAGTGCAGTTAATTTGTTTAATTCAGCCCATCCGAAATTGACTCTACACATTTAGTTTTCCTTAAGTACTAAACTTCCATTATATCATGTCCAATGTACATAAGTTGTATGTTTAATTAGCCCATGACATATTTTATCCTTTTACTCCATGTCTTTAACTTTTAACTTAAAAACTCTCACCAATTAACCTAAGTGTTTTATTGAGGTTTACACTTGAACCTATCCACCTAATCTAAACACCATTATCCTAAGTGTTTTAATAAGGTTTACACTTGAACCTATCCACCTAAGCTAAACACCATTAACCCAAGTGTTTTAATAAGGATAACACTTAAACCTATCCACCTAAGCTAAAACACTCATCAAAGCTCATTACCATTGTTAAGGCGTGACCAAGTCTTATTACAAGTGATCTCCGAATCGTTAAGGCGTGACCACATCTTATGACAAGCGATCTTCTGACCCCTTTATTGGTTTGGAAGTCACATTACCATTCTTCATCGTCATACACAATCTTCATATATAACACTTTGAATACCATTAAGAATTCCATCATTATCACTCACATTTCACCAAACCTATCCATCACTTCTTCATCACCACCGTGCACTACTCATTATCACTCATAATGAACTTCAAAACTTCATTAATATCCCTTGATCATCTTCAACAGCTATTTTTATGCATTTGATATGCATCCATCACCTAGAAAACACTTAGCAAACGTATTAGCACTAAGACAATGTTTTGCATCATCAAAATCACTAATGGATCCTTGGGGTCAACATTTCTATTATCTTAAACCAAACCAAACTGATTTAGATGAAAATTTTCTATTGATTTGATATGACTTCTTCAGTTCAGGTAGTTTTTGTTCACCCCTATATGAGACATAATATTAAAAAGAAATCCTGAATTAATGTAATATTAAAATGGAGTATAAATAATTAGGTGTGGAATATTTTAAAATTTGACTTCAACACATTGTTATAATTTGTGTTAAATTTTACTATATTATATTTGGCATCATATTCAATACCAAATATAACACATATATGTCAATTTTAGCATTTAATTACATTTTTAGTTTGATTTATTATTTTTATTTTTTTTGGTAATTTTTATGATCCTGGGTATGCGGAGTCCCATTTGGAGTTCCGACTAACTCCGGTAGAGTGAGTTTCATTTGTAAGCACAATCTCCCCATGCAGTCCTAAGGATCGAACTATCAACCTCCGGCTTAAAGCCTGCAAGTCCAAGTGGTTTTACCACTGGAACCACGCCCCATGAGTTATTTCTATTTCTTTTTCATGTATCTTCTTCCCCTTGTTTTATGTCTCTTATTACTTATTTAATATTTCTTATGTTTTTTAATACCCCGTATTTTTATTATTTTATTATCACTATTTTATTCAAATTTATTTTTTCTAAAAAAGGAATTTTGAAAGTACATTTGTGTATGAAAAAATAATTACACAACTTACCAAAAAAATTATATAATTACACACACACACACCTACCTTAGTAAGCAATTAAAATTATTTAATTTATTATACTATGTAATATAGTTTTTATTTTATAGCATAATTATTGAAATTATAGTAATATTAGAAATATTAAATTTTGATGTAATTTTATAAAATTTATGATTTATATTCAGGAATAAATTTTAATGAAAGTTTTGGGTGAAATATACTCAATTATCAATTTAGTACTTAATACATTTAAAAAAAAGATTTTAGAGTTAAAAGAGATGTTTCTAAAAGCTAAGGACTAAACTAGTAATTTTTATAAAAATATATGGGACGTGGCCCATTTACAGCCTTCCATTTTGTTGGCCGATGAGTTTGTGGTTTTGGCATACAAAAGAAAAGCAAAGAAAGAAGGGACTAGAAGGAAAATGAAAGAATAAAAATAAAGGAACAAAGGAAATAGAGGAAAACAAGTTAAAAGGTTAAGAAATAAAAAGGCAATTGATCAAGCCAAAATAAAAAGAGAGCAGAAGAAAAACATATGAAAGTGAGAGGGACTGGTGTTATGTAACATAAGAAGCGAACACAGTGGAGAGGAGCGGAGAAGTAAATCAGATTGAGGATGGATATTTGGACCTTATTGGCTCAAGTTCATCATTTCTTTTGAAGCCTTTAATCATTTTTTAGAAAGCTATTTTTAAGAGAGTTTTCTTTTTGAGGTAATATATTTCTTCTTTATTTATTTTTAATTCATTTAACATTAGTTTCTAATTGAATACCTTATATTTGAAAAGTTTAGAATTTATATTTTCAATTAGTCTAAGATAAATATTTATATTTTAATGAGTTTTAAGTAGTTATTAAACTTAATCTTCTATTCATTTAATTATTTTTATCATTTTAACTTGGGTAGGAAATATAAATGCTACAATGGATTTTAAGAAAGATTTAACTATTTTCATATGATGATTTAATTTATTTATTATAATTATAATTGTGTATTAGGTATTAATTTTTACAATTCTTCCATATGTGAAAAACTAATATTTTATTATTACATTAATATTAAATTAGGTCCTTATAATAAAAAATGTCATTTTTAATATTATATTAAGGAGTAATGTAATTTAAATGGAGATAATTATTTATTTGGTATAATTATTATGATTTTGAAATGGGCTAGTTTAAAGGAACTTAAACTACTATTAATTTTATTTAGATTTGTTTAAAATTGACTTGAGCCATAGAATGATTTGTGATGGAGGATGAGATTATTTAGTATAAAAAATTGTTTCTAAAAATATTTTATGAGGAAAATATTCTTCTGGAAAACAAATTATTTTTTGTTGTTGCTAGTAATAATTGAAAAATATTTTCTAATATTTATCATAAATAAAAATATCAATATTTTTAATAAAAAATAATAAAGTATTTATGATATTAAAATTTTATATTTTAATTATTTGAGAAAATATATTAAAACAATAATATGACTAGCGAAGATTGGTATAGATTGCAAAATACCTTCTAGTCAAGGGAAGAGGTCTCGAGTTCGAGCCTCGCCTTTGCTGGCAGATGACAAGGGACTCTTAAAAGTCTGAAAATATGGGTGCAGACTCCCTCACAGTGGATTACTCTCGGCCCAAAGGACATGTGATATCAGTGAGACAACTACTTATAAAAAAATAGTAATAATAATAAAAATTTCTGGTGATTGGTTGACAAGTGGTCACCGGTGATTGGTGGTGACCAGTGATGACCAAAAGTTATTATTGGTGGTTGAACTATTAAATAATATGTATTTATATCGTTTTTAAATTTATTATATGGTTTTTAAAGTGGAGAAAAACGACTTTCTCTTTTGAAAAGGAAAAGCTATTTATCTGAAAAATGACTTAATTTTATCTCTAATCAATAAAATGTTTGTCATCAATCAATTTTCCTGAATGCATCAAATGCTGAAAATCCAGAAAATATATTTTCCTAAAAAATTATTTTCCAGAAACAAATTGCTATTTTAATGTTAAATTATGCTCTAATATAAAAATTAAAGGAAAAAAATTAATAAAATGTTTCCCCAAAGAATAAAAAAATGCCAACATAAAAGATTTACCAAATTAAATGAACTAATTAAGGGAGGAAGACAGTAAATAGGGTTTCTTGATTAGTCCAATGTAAATTCTAATTGCTTTAATTACAAGATAGATTTATTAATCAGATTTAACGCATATCTTATATGGTTAAACCATGTTATCGAAACAAAAAAATGTTATAATAGATTAAATTGGATATGTAGTGACGGAACTAGAAAGCTCCAATGAGTGGGGTGAATAATAAAGGTGGACAAAAAATTGGTGAAATCGACTAATCGAATCAAAATTGAAAAATCAAATTGTATTATGGTTAATCGGATTACCGATTTAGGTTTAGATTCAAGATATTATTATTTTATAGTTAATGGTTTAGGTTTACAGTTGATAAATAAAAAAACCAGTGATTAACGGTTAACCAATTCATGTATAATATATATTTTATAAATTAAATATATTATATATATCTAATATATAATATAATGTTATGATATTTTAAAAATAAAAATTCAATTTCATGTATTTAGATTTTGAGGTTTTATGTTGCAGCGTACTTTATTTTTTTCAAATTGCTTGTCATATTTTTGCTTTCTTTTTTTTTTTTTATAATTTATGGTTATATTTATTTTTTATGGTTAAAAAACAAGAAAAAAAAATGATCAAGCACTAATTTTTTAAGAAGGATTAAATACTGAATACTGAAAAACCATACTGTATTTTTATGATTAACTGATTTGAAATTTTAAGATTAGTTCACAATATTTAAATTGATAAGTCATTGATTGGTTTACAAATAAAAATCATGAACTAGTTAACCAGTCTATTCTCACCTCTAGCAGATAATAAAGAAAAAGGGATCAGTGACTAAATAAGGGTGGAACAGATAGATCGGGAGAGACAGAAAATTTGATGGAGCTGGGAGGGACTCCATGGGATATGAAGGAAGTTGTTGTGACAATGGGTGAGACGGTCACCCACCCTGCCATACCGTGGCTCCGCCATGTGGATATGTGACATGGAATCAACAACAAAAAGTCTACAAATTGAAATGTGATAATCTAATAGTATATATATGTCTTAAACAGGACTCAAGGAGAAAATTATATATATGTCTTAAGCAATGACTCAAGGAGAAATTATAATGGTTGAGTGCTTCGCTATATATTTTCTCCACAACCAAGTTATATAAGAACTATAATTCGACTAAAAGAAACAGCTTATTGGTTGAAAGATACGCAATCTTGTCATATATATAATCTCAAGCGTGGAAAACATCTTTTTAGCAAATGGTTCAATCGAAGTTTGAAACGTCAAATGAAAGACACCATTCTTTTTATGATTAATATGATTTCATATAGTTAAACTCTCTCAAAATTTTCATCGAGTTCACATTTTCTGGTTAATTCTTTTTTTTTTTTTGAGGAAATTTTCTGGTTAATTCTAATATGCATAAAATGTTGCTTCACATTCTAATGAAAACACATATGATGCACTAATTAATTAAGCATGGGCTAGTAAACATTTTTATTAGTGTGACTGACGGGTTATTTCAAAATCTATAATGATTATTTTTTTAATTAAACATAACATGGTTGACACGGTGATATATCATATAAATGGATAATTATTTAATCATTGATCATGACACTATTTAACCTGAATTATTCTTAAAATCACTATATGATAACATTCCTAGCCTCTCATCCATCATCACATTCACACCTACATTATAAACTCAACATCAGATTTAAAACAATATACATGAATAATCATGGATTGTAATATAATTTAGACAATTTTTTATGATAAAAAATTTATAAATATTTATTTATATTATTAATAAATATTCAATGCTCTTGAAATATATTAGCATTTTCTTTGTTACGTGCCTTCTGTATGAATTACATTCATCATATAGGAATTGATTATATTTATTATTATAAATGATGCACATAATTTTTTTTACATAGAGATTATGGCCCTAAATGGCTAAGAATAATAGTCAAGTCAAGTGACGAGGATATTAATTTTTTTTAGGAAGAACAAAGAAGTTTCATTCATAAAAAGTCATACGTCAGTTATAAAAGAAAATAATTCTATAATTTAAAACATCAATAAAAAATTGTTCATTCATACTATTAATTTCACAATATTGATCTGTGATCATTGTTCGTGCAGGTGCGATTGTAATTTTCATAAAATAGTCATAACGGCCAGTTAATTTTGCTCATTGCGGTTGTGATGTCAATTTTGCTCATTGTTGTTGCGATCATAGTTCTTAAGGGGTACTTCCAAGCCTGTCGTCACTTTCTATCCACGACTATTAATCAAAATTTACTATTTTGTATTTCAATAAATTGAACAGATTGCACTCCCACAAAAAATAGAGAAAAAAAACTCCACAAAAGAGAAGAAAAAAAAACTCCCACAAAAGATGAAACAAAGCTCTCAACAATGAGAGAATAAATCTAAACTAACAGGTGAAAACACATGATTTTTATAAGAAAAACACAAAAATTTGATGTAAAAATTAAAATGAGTGTTCAAGGCTTAAACCTCCTTTCAACTAAAAGAAATATTATATTCCAATATATGATTTTTTTAAAAAAATATTTTTAAATAACGGTTTTTTGATAGTTAAAATTATTTTTATTATACGTGTGTGTGTATATAATACACTTAATTTATCATTTTTTATTTAGTGACCTATGATTTTTTTTAATGAAAAGCACTATGTGATATTAAAATATTGTACTTTAATATCATATCAATTAAAATAGCTAATGTTTTTATAATATACAATAAATATAATATAACATTTTAATTATATGGTGGTTTTATGTGATTTATTATTAATGTAATCATTAAACATAGAGATTTAATTAAAAATATATTCACTTCATTCTTAATAAGAATAAAAAGATACATGTTAATTTAATTTATAGTAAAAATAAAATGATTGAATGAATATTATATCATTTGAAACATTTTATGGCTAAAAATATATATTAACACGTATTATATACATGGTAATACATTAACAATATTAGTTGAGAGATTATCAAAGTGTAATATTTTTAAGGGATATGTTGGCCTATTTGGGCACTTAAATCTTGTTTTGATGTTGAGTATTATTCTAAGTCAATGTATTTAACATCTGCTTTTTTACCTAGCCTTTTTTAGCTTCAAATATGAGTTTCAGGTTTACAATGATCGTTGTAAAATCAACAACGATCGTTGTTAAATCAACAACGATCGTTGTTAAATTAGAGATTGGTTTTTTTAAGAAACAGGAAGACACACGAACGAAGAGCATCCACAACAAACGACACAACGAGTTCGTTGTAAAATCAACAACGATCATTGTAAATTCAACAACGATCATTGTGCTTTATCCAAAGCATTAAAAGCACGATTTTAAAAGAAGAAAAAGTGGGCAAACTGTCATATTCTCCTTAAATGAAGCTCCAATGATCATAAGAACATCTAAGGGTATAAAAGCTAAAGTCTAACTCATTTCTAAGGTAATGAACAACTCTCTAATCATCAATTGTTGTAAATTACTTTGATTGAGTTTGAAACCCTAATTTTTCTTTATCCTCTGTTTTTGTTGATTGTAAGAGCCTTGTGTGCTCATTTGATTTCCTTGTAATGCTAGCTCTTGGGGAGTGAGGTTTAGGAATCAATTTGTAAAAGGTTTAAGTGTTAGCCTCAAGTAAAACACTTGGGACAATGGTTTCTAGGGAGAGAAACACTTGGGTAGGTGTTGTGGGTTAAGTCTTAGGAAAAACCACATTGTAAAGGTTTGGTGTGATCCTTGTAAACATTAGGTTTTGAGTAAGCCTATGATAAAAACTCCTTGTAAGGTTTGAGTGTGAGCCAAAGGAAAACACTTGGGTTTTGATCTTGAACCCGGCAAAAGGATCAAAGATAGTGGAATACCCAATTGGAGATTAGGGAGTGGATGTAGGACTTGTTGTGTCCGAACCACTATAACTCTTTGTGTTATGGGTGTGTGATTGCCTTAAGCTTAACTCTTCTCTTAGAGTTTTTAATTTTTAATTACCAACCAATTCACCCTCCCCTTTTGGTGCCTAGGGATTTCAATTGGTATCAGAGCTTGGAGCTTGAAGTTTTCATCCTTAAGTGGTCAAGCTAGATTCTAATGGCACTAGAGGTAAGCATAAGTGATTTAAAACCATTCTTTGATGGCACCGATCATCCACTATGGAAGCATAAGATGGAATTCTACCTTGATAGTCACACCATTGATCTTTGGGATGTTATTCTTGATGGTTGGAGTCACCCAATGAAGAAGGAAGGAGATAAAGAGTTCTTCATTTCTAGAAAGGAATGGACTAAGGAGCAATGAGAAGCTAATACAAAAAATCTCAAAGCTATGCAAGTTTTAAGAAGCTCCCTAAGTGATGATGTGTATGCTAAGATTTCATCGTGCTCTAATGCTCAAGGCATATGAAATTCTCTTGATTCCATATGTGGCTCTAATAATTGTAATCTAGTTGATGAATGTTTCAATATTGAAGTAAATTCTAAGCATCAACAAGAAGTAAATGATCTAATGGATGAAAATTCTCTTGAAGAAAGCTCTCAATGTTGCTCAATCAATGACAATTGTCTACATGATGGCTCTTGAGGAAGATGAAGCCCACGCAAGAAGTGAAAGAAGTATAGAATGCTCAACTTCCTCAAGTACTAGAGAGCAATCAAATGAGGAGAACTTCAATGAGGTAACATCAAATCCTTAATCCACTAATTGTAATGATGATGATGATAAACTTTCATATGGGAATTTGTTGAAAGGATGCATGGATATGCATAATAATTTTGTGAAAGCCAAAAGGCAAAACAAAGTTTTCAAAAATGAATTTGATAATTTTAAAAAGAAGATTAAAGCTTTAAAAGATGAAATATTTTCTTTGACTTTGTCTAAAACTGATTTACAAAAAGACGAAAATGAATTTGAGAAAAAGTTTCAA
>CANYLF011057763.1:0-10123 GCA_948193215.1 Bocquillonia castaneifolia
TACCAATATTAAGTCTTAGAACCCATGGATTTTATTATATGTGTAGTGGCTTAAGGTTATAAATCATATACCTAATATCAAATTGTATATTTTCTATTTTTAGGGTATTAAAGAAGATATTTTCCATTATTATATACTAACCTAAAATTCCCAAACCATCATTTACATCCTTTCCATTCTCTTCTTCTTCAACAACACCCTTCTACTTGCTAACAATACCATCTCTTCTTATTCAAGCCATTTCAAACCACCATTTCTTAACTAAATCATCTACCTAACTTGTCTACGATGTGAGTAAAGTTAATTTTCTATTTTGTTGCCATGGTAGGAGAAATCATGTCTTGGAGATAAGCTTTAAATGCTACCATATGCAAATCTTTACAACCAGCCCCTGTTAATCGAATCTATCACTACTAATCAACTTATTATTGTATGGGTTAAGTTTCCCCTAAGGTTTTGTCCTTGATCTAATCGGATTCTAGATAGATTGAGAGGAGAGAGAAAAGTAAATGTTTCTTTCGTTCTTGGCTTGATCCGTTCATTTCAGGTAAGAATCAAACCTTCTTCTAATTATAAAAGTTGTTCTATGTGTTGAGAGCTTTTTGTTGATTTAACTTTTGTACTTTTCCGGCAGGATTAATTACCAAAAAAATCCTGTATTTTGAACTTTGTAAAAAAATTGAACAATTCTTTAACAACTTTTTCATTAAACCCTGTACTTTGAATTTCATAACAAAATTAACAAATTCTTTAATTTTTTTTTCATTAAAACCTATACTTTCTTCGTTGTTTCTTTTTTAATGTTTCGGTAATTTTTCCAATAAAAAATAATTCTGGAATTAAAAAAAATTTTGATTAAGAAAAAGTTGACAGTCAACTTATTGAACTATTAGATATACAGTATTTTAGAGAATACACTTTTTTAAAACAATAATGTTAAAACCAAGACACATGAAATTTAAAAAAAAATTACAATCATATGGACATGTGTAGATATATAGATACCTGATGAAGATAAACAGACAAAGGAGAGTTGCACTAGAAGGAAATAAATTATGTGCATGTAATAATTAAATTTAATAATAAAAATATACTTACCAAAAATAATAAAATATATGCTTGCTTGGATCACAGTTATCCTTCTTATAATTTACAACTCTTGAATGCAGACATACATAACACCTTTTGAATAATATCAATTATTTTTAAAACAACCAACAACATTTCAAAAAGAAACAAAAATGAAAGTATAAGGTTTAATAAAGAAAATATTAAAGAATATGATAGTTTTCTTATAAAGTTCAAAGTATAGGGTTTAATGAAAAAAACACTAAAGAATTGGTTAATTTTGTTACAAAGTTCAAAGTATAAGATTCTTTGGTAATTAGGCCTTTTTCCGAAGACAACAAAATATTTCGTCAATTGAGACGGAATATTCCGGCGATTGTCTGAGCAGTATATTATTTTTAATAAATTCTATAAATAGTGTATAATGAACTCCCTTTTGATATTCTTGTAAAAATCTTCACGGTCTGTGAGATAAAAATCTTAGAAGTGTTATGCCCTATTATGCTTATTAACAACTATTGTAGATTTATTAGTAGTTAATCCTATAATAACTCTAGCAATATCATATGATGTTAAGAGAGTGTTAATGATGATGTTTGGAATATTTTAATGCTCATATGTATAGTTGTTGAGTGTGGACTCATTTGTGTGAATAGATTGTCTTTTGGAACAACTGAACTGTGGTTGATATGCTAAGATTGTTAGTGCATCTTAATTGCATGAATAACCCTACTTTTAGTAGGGAGATAATGGTTTTTCAGGGGAGACTCTACTGAATTTTTGGTAGACCCTTTATGGATATATTTTTTAAGTATGGATTGGTCTAAGTATTGGGTCATTCTTTAAACCCCTTTACAGATACCAGACTGGATTACTATAATAAATTATTCTTTTATTCTATAGACTCATCAGAATTAAGCTTTTCATCTTATGGTCTAATTAGAACTGTTTGTCGACAATCAAGTAAGTTACTATTATTCAAGTATTATCAATAACATAAATATAACTACAATATAAATATACGTATAACTATTAAATACGACGAGTTTATGGTACAAATGATATTATATATTTATGATACTTATAAATATAAGTGTGTGAATATATATGAGTTATTATTATTATCATCATCATTATTGGTTGTTGTCTTGTCATTATTATTACTAATATTATTTTCTTGTTAATATTATGTCATTATTATCATTATCATCATTGCCATTATTGTTATTATTACTGTTATTGCATTGATGGTTGATGTGATGAAATATATAAAAATGAGTGGATGTATGTTTGTGAATGTGGATGTGATTATGTTTGTAATGTGGAGCAGGATATAAGTAGAGCATGCCACTTGATAGGCAAGTCATGAAGACCATGCACGCATTGGTAATATCAATAGAATGAATTATTTTAGATTGATTATAGCCGGCACAATTGACTGGTCCATTGGCGATGTTGAGCTCCCTGTAGTCAATTGAGTATTAATTGAAATGAGAATGTTAATGTGATATTAGATTTTAAGTGATGGCTGGTCCATTGGCAATGCTGAGCTCCCCACAGCCACTTTGGAATTAAAAGAGCCTATGGCTATTAGGATAAGACTAGTCCGTTGGCGATACAGAGCTCCCCGTAACCATTGAGGTTTAGAACTATTTTAGTATTTAGAGGATAGGATTCTGCTTGTATTTCGCTCCATGATTGTGTTGAATGTTGTTATTAACGTTTGGCTTATTGAATCATATTCTAAGGTTGCACATGCATGTGTATTAATTACTATAACATATTTAATAGTTGTGTGCTACTATTCTCTATTGATATATTTGAATGATATTAACTTACTTAGTGAGGTCTGATTCCTCTCAACCTATTTTTCTAGGACAAGTACCTTTTTCTCATTGTTGTTTGAGTGGGCTGTCGACTTTGCTCTTCTTTGACAACATATATCAATTATCTTTATTCCAATATTGCAATGTTACTCTAGAATTAGTAATAACTTGGTGTTATTAGCAAGTTTGTAGTTAGTGACCAGAATTGTAATATGATTAATGATTATGTAACTTGATGCAAGAAGGATCTAAACTTATGTATGTGTTATGCTTATCACCACACACACCTATGGCATGGGTTACATATATATATTTTTAATGATGACCAATTAATTATATATATATATGTGTGTGTGTGTGTGTGAACTCTGAAATATAATGTTATGGATTGATAACTAAAAGTATCATATTTATTAGTATTATATTTGATTGGTAATGAGCTATCCAATATGTTTATGCATGATTTGGAGGTTAACTCTCATGTCATACGTGTCAGTCATGTGCCTAGAATAGGTCGTGACAACATCCTTCTAAGTTTGAATAATAAAGGGTTGAAAATGATAATCATCCCACCAAAAGTTCAAGGATCTGAAAGGCTTGTTTCTCTAATTGAGAGGACTTATGAGGGAGTGGAAGATGATCGGAGAGCATAGAATCGATAGTAGACAGAGACTGGAAGGGCCATATAGAGCTCACATTATTTTAGACAAAGCACTTGTCAATCCGGAGAAAGAAGCTAAGCTGTGTCAAGTATAAGATCTACCATACAAAGGCAATTCAAGTAGCTCCAATGAATTAATAAATTGTTGAAAATCCTTAATTGAGGGACAAAGAGAACCATTAGAGCGTTTTGAAGGTAACAGAACCTCAATAAAATCTCCAATTACCATAATCTTATCATAAGTGGAGATCACATGAACCAATTCAGCTCAAAGAAGAGAGCGTTCAGCTGGATCATTTGGGGCAAAGAGACGTAGCAAATGAATAGAAAATTCTGCACCCACAACATGAATTGACAAACAATGAGAGGAATTCGAAACCAAACAACACTTTAAAATAGCAAAAAAAGCCCCTATGGAGGGAACAAGCAGAAAATCAAAATCAAGGTGATTCCCAAAAACATTTGACAACAAACATGCCTAGTTCCTCACGTTTAGATTCCATCAAGAAAAACAAGGACAAATCATGACTAGCAAGTATTACGAATAAAAGCTTGCTTAGAAGAATTTAGCAAGTCGCCCTTAATGTTCTAAAAAAATGTATTAAATGACATAAATAATGATTAAAAAGCCAGAAGGCAGCCAAGAATCAAGCTACCTAGATGTTCTCTTCCAGAAATTGAATGGTAGGTACTTTGCATGAGTCACCAAAAATTCCAATACTCTTCCCAATTTTTCAGGTCTCTACTGCTTCATCTTGAGTAGTGTTTAAGGCCATAGAATCCATATTCACATTCACTGCATTTTAATTAGCAATATCCGCTTCAAATTTTATACCTGATTTATCCGATATGTGCGTAGAAACAAAACTACCCTTGGCTATTAATCATTTCGTTTTCTTTTGATAAGCCACAAGTGCACGGTATCTCAAGTAGTATAAATAGATATCAATCCATGGGGAATTAAGTGATTTTGAGTATTAATTTTTAATTCGATTAATTATTTGAGCAACCGAAAAAAGGGGTAAATTCAAATGCAAAGTTACTTTATATTCAAAAGCAAGCAAGTAAACTCAAAGCAAAAGAACAAGCAATTAATTCTACTAATTAAAGCGATGAAATGAGAGCTAATTAACTAATGCAATAATAAAACAACAGAAATGCAAATAGGTTTAAACAATAATAAGAAGCACTCTAGGTTATGTCACTTGGGCTAACGATGGATTAATTAAACAATTATGGGTCTAACACATATAATTCTTTCTAACTAAAGGGGGAGGTTTAGCAACTCAAGCCTATGTCTAGGTCAAGAATTTTAGATAAATTAGCCTAGGTTTAACTTTCATTAATTACCCAAAACTAACCTATCATCATTAAGCCTAACATCCTAACCCATTAACCCCATCAGTTACCCCTAAGGCTTTCACATCTAGGAATAATTAACAAATCCACATGCATTTCTATAATCAACAATATCTTTCAATATCACTAATTACTAATATAGCTTTTATAAGGTGATCAATCAAATAAATACACAAATATAATCTCACATGGAAAACCCTAGAGAGAGAATATATAAATTAAACCCAAGAAATCATCTTATGAAATCATCAATTAACCACAAGTATAACACAACCTAGAGTATGAGAAACTACTCACAAATCATAAATAATAAACATAAATATAAATGGAAAGCAAGAATTAAAAGGATATTATCCATTTAATTGATTGGAAACAACTCTAAGTAGCAAGATATAATGAGGAAAATATAGAAATTTTGATTAATTTTAAGTGAAAGTACTGTTTACAAGTTAAAACTAAAAAACAGAGCTAAAAGTAATTCAACCAAGAGTAAACCAATGGTTTCTCTCTCTAAAATCCAAATTTTCTCCCCCTAAAATGGCTGCTAACTCCCCCCAAAAAACCCTACAATATTGTATATATAGTCCCCCACAAGTATGCCCTTGAAATCCCAAAAAAAATCCCTGAAAATGCCTCAAAAATCGTGATTCCAGATGTCTAGACCGGTTTTGACTGGTCTGGTTCAATTTGTTTCTCTCTTGGCCGGTTCATAGTGAACCGAACCTGGGTTGGTCTGGTCCTAGGCCCGGTTCACTTCTGTAACTTTAGTGAAAATTTGGGCTTGAACCGGAGCTGGTTGGGGGTTGAACCGGACCTTGTTTGGTCTGATCAAAGGTCTGGTTCAAACTTTGACTGGCCTGTTCGAGGGCTATTTGACTCTGAATTCATCCCGATTCGATCCCACATGCTTCAAACACTACAAATTAACAAAATATGGAAAGATTAATGCTGGAAACACTAATTGAGCATTTAATTAAATTAAAACGCATTTAATCATATTGAACCGATGCCGGTTTGAAGTCAATTAGTCACCAAATTAAGCACAAATATTTCGTAAAAGCACAATTAAGTATAAAAATAATATTTTTGCTAATCTGGTGTAAAAACTTAGAGATATAAATATTTTAAGCATTAATTTGCTTAAGTAATATGAAAATAAACTCTAAAGGCTTAGGAATTAATGTGTGTTTCACACACATCATCTTTCCCTAAAGAACCGAATTAACGGAGCATACTGTTTCAGCATTAGTTGTTGCCTCCGGGTTCTCTAAATCATTGACAACTTGCATGATTAGAGGAGACGATGAAATCGGTTGCACTGCAGTGGTGACTTCAGGAAATGGTTCAATTGTAGTTTTAGAATCTGCACGACCTATTGATCCGATGCTGGCACAAATGGAACTTGCAAGTTCTGAATATTTATGTCAATATCATTGTCAGAAGAGTCTAAGTCATCATCAGAGAAGATAGACTCCACAAAGCAAACTGGACTGGCAAATTCATAAACATGGAAGTTAATTAATTCTTTCCCCACTAACTAATTGTATCTCCCCTGAATAAGGCTTCCTGAGATTTAAAGAAGGCACGCCACCACGTCAAGCCTTGTTTTGTTAACAAAATCATCACTAAAGGTAATGAAATTGCCAAATTTAGAGGCAAGGTACTCCATAATCGGTCATGAATTTTCGAGGCACTCTGAAAATTTCAATCCAAACCAATCTCTCGGAAGGGGTCGGGCAAGAGGAGAAAAGCAGAATCTCTTTGACGACATCATCAAGAAAATCTTCGTCTCCTTTCATGAACCTATCCAATTCATCTTCTGAGGAAAAAGATAAGAGCAATCGATCACGGCCAAGCAGAGACAGAGATTCAAAATGAAATCCCCTTTCAAGGAGAACAGTTTGCATAGAAAGAATCCTCCTAATATCACGTAGGATGAGTACATATGTAGTCTGCGTCCACAGTGAAGATTTAACAGGACTAGCAAACGCAAAGTGACCTTCTTATCAAAAACCCGAGTATCCTAGATTGAACGACCCTGAGCAACATCAACATAGTAACTAGCATCTCTAAAGGTAAGCTTAACTGCAATTTGCTTTGGAACAGGTTTAGGAGCAGGTTGCTTAAAGTTCGAAGGAATGACAGGTTTAGCGGGGTATTTGGCTACAAAAGCTCGTAGATGGAATGAGTTGATTAAGTTTCAATTGATCCTAGTGATGATCTAGTAAATGCTTAGGTCTTGATGAACCTTAACGTTTATTTCTTTTTGAAGCCAAAGAAATAATTCCATAAACATCATAGGATGGAAAAATCTTTTGAATCTTATGAACTTTCCAACCTTCGGGATATCCTTCGAAATACACAACGGAATTGTTGTCCTTGGAGGTTAGATCAACATTCCAGTTGGGGCTTGATCAAGTGGAGAGGTAAGGTGATCGGAGGGTTTGGTTATGATTGTGTTTAAGGTTAGGGTTTTTTCGGGTGAGGGTTGTGGCTGAGAGAGGGCATGGTTTACCTTTTTTTCATTTTTTTTCTATTCAATTTGGAAAGAAATCAAATTATACATGATGAAAAAATAGCACTATTTCATTCTATTTTTCTTAAATTTATTTTCTTCTTTGTAATATTTTCTTTATTTTTTCTTTGTTCTATTTGTTGGGTTTATTAAATTAACCATGTGGGCTTATGTGTAAATGATTGTATGTTAAGGGCTATCATATATAAGTGATCTAATAAGGTATTGGGCTTTAAGCATCTAATTAAAGTATGGGCTTATATATGTGTAGAAACCGGATAATTATTTCTAATTTTATGATGGGCTTAATTGGAAATAATATTAGGTTAACACTAGTTGACTTAGCTATAAATATAGGGTTATGGTCCCCAAATCAAATGTGTCATCATACTCTTTCTGACATCCCATCATTAGAGAGAAACTAAAGGAGTTCGCATATTGATTTGGAAGACTAACTCGTTGTTCTTCCACAATGAATGATTCAGGTACGCTTCTGCTCTTCATTTAATATTGTTTTTGATGATTTGACATGAATTTTATTGTTAGAATGGGTTTTACATATTATTAAATACCAACAAGTGGTATCAGAGCCACATCATGTTAAGTCATTAAGAATATTTATGTGTTCTTATTTTGGTTTGTTGGGATGTTTTTTAGTTTGGCCTAATAGCCTTTTATGGTCTGAACTTTAGGCTATTTTTTAAATATAGCCCCAACTTCAAAAAGTTTCAATTAGTACCTGGTACTTTTCAAATTGATTCAAATATAGCCAACTTGATTTTGGCGTGTGTTTTGGCTGACGTGCCTTGCTGATGTGGCATGTGTGACTGACGTGGCATATGTTTTGGCTGACGTGGCATGTCTCATTGTTGACGTGGCATGTGTTTTGGCTGGCGTCGGCAAGCCACGTTAGCCAAAACACATGCCACATCAGCAATTAGAGCCTCGTCAGCAAGCCATTTCAGTCAAAACACACACCAAAATCGAGTTGGTTATATTTGAATCAATTCGAAAAATATCAGGTACTAACTAAAACTTTTTGAAGTTGGGGTTATATTTGAAAAATAGCTTAAAGTTCAGGCCATAAAAGGCTATTGGGCCATTTTAGTTTCGGTGAATTGAGATTACTCGATTCAATATTTCTACTCGTCAATTTTTTTTTTTTTTTGACGATTTAGTTAAGATTAGCCAACTTTCCAATTTTATGGTTTCTGTTGGTTTTTTGATTTTCGTGCGGCAACATTTTTTTTGGCATAAGTTTTGTTTATTGTTGTTTTTACATACGTACATACATGGGATGTTGCCCATAAATTAATCTTGTTAATCATCAGTCAATTTCTTTTGGATTTATAAATCAGTGGCCAAATATTTTTGAGTCTGTGTTCATATGAATTAATATTAACACTGCTATGGGCTTTTCATGATTTCGGTATGGATTTCAAATCGTCGATTTCAATGTTAATGATGGCTTGAATATTGTATACATATATATGTATATTTATATACAGTTTCGGATGCTAATATTTGAGAAATATGATATTAACAAATGTTAATATTGTTATTTATTTTAGTATATACAATATGGTTCGGGTAAATTTTCTTTTTATTCTGTCCAAAAGGTTTAATACATATGGACATAATAAAGAAATACAGATTATTAATCAGGGTGAATTAACCCATTAATTTCAGGCAATTTAAATTCAAATTTTGGTAATTATTTTAGATGTCCAATATTTTAAATTAAATGATTGAAATAATATGTTGCCAAAGTAACCTCTTTTATGGAAGTCATTTATTTTAAAATATTTAGATGGTTGTGTGTATGTGGGTCATGCGAATATTACCCGGCCCAAAGGAAGGCTAATATTTGGCCGATTTACATATACGCTTGTGGTGATAAATATGTGATAATTATTAGGTTTTATATGTGAATAATTAGTCGGTTCAAAGAAAGGCTAATTATTTGACATAAATTTTATTATCAATATTTGATCACTACACTAAGAGTACCACTTACAAGTTGACATTTCTGTCCAAAGACTAAATGTTAATGTTGTGCTAGCACTACTAAAAACACGCGAAATAGCAACTAAACTTAGCGACTAAATTATTTAGTCTCTAATTAGCGACAAAAAAATGACTAAATAATGACTAAATAAGGGGAGATAAAATTTATTCATATTGCGACTAAACGGCGACTAAAAGGAGACTAAATTTGGCGACTAAAAATATTTAATCGCTAAATAGTCTCTAAAAAAGTCACCACTTGGCGCCATAATATTGGCGACTAAATAGAGACTAATTAGCGACTAAAAGTTTAGTCGTTAAGTGGAAATAATAATTGATAAATTAGAAAGTGTAGCGACTAAATTTTAGCACTTATTTAGTCGCGTTTGTTTGCCTGCCACGTCATTAAAAAGTATAGCAACTAAACACATTTAGTCGCTAATTATCGGACATTAAAACCTCCAGACGCTTCCCCTTCCCTCGCTTTTCCTTTTCTTCCTCTTCTTCCTTCTCTCTTCGATTTGCTGCTCTCCCCACCTGCAAAAAAGAAAAACAAACAACAAAACAGAGAGTTAATTAGGTAAAGTTAATTAATTGGTTAGTTAATTAAAGTTAGGGTTTGTAAAAAAGGACAAATTAATATATAAAAAATACCTTTGCTGGTGCTGTTGTGGAGTCCTCGCCGTC
>CANYLF011058042.1:0-11978 GCA_948193215.1 Bocquillonia castaneifolia
CTTTCCTGTCGCTCTATCCTTGCCCACCAACTCCCCAATTTCATCAAAGAGAGGAAAAGAGATGCCCCAAAGTCCTCTTGCTTCTTTGTGATACTGTTAACATAATTGATAAGAAGAAAAAGCAACTCAGCAAAAAAACATGACAGGAGGTCCAAATAGAAAAAATAACATGATCTAAAAGCAAAACATGAAGCACAAATAAGGTGAGAAGATTAATTCAAAAATAAAATGTTTTTATATAACTAAAAGGTCAATCACTATCTTGCAAGAATAGGTGAATGCAACTGAAATCAGAATGGACAAAATACACTGCATCAAATATGAGTTGGAAAAACTTGAGCAGTTATCAAACATTAGCAGCCCTGAAAACTGATGTATGTCTTATAGTCGAGGTGTAGAAATTCTAAACGTTACCTGCCAACGATGTAAATAAAATTAAAGCATCACTTGTAGCATAGATTACACCACATTTAATGATCCAAAAACAGCATAGGTGCTAGAAATTTGTAATGACCAAAATTGAATAACTCAAATTACAAACATTGACACCTGTAGATCTAAACCCTTAAAAAATTGGATTTTAAACTATTCCTAATCCTCTAAAAATCTGGAATCTAAAGAAAATTAAATTATGTAACCCTAAACCAACCAAAGCTCAAATAAGTACTTATTAGAGAAATATAAGGGCAAGAACATTCCCTGTAGTCTCCCTAATAAATGCTATAATACACCTAAGGCATAATCCTAAAATTTCTCAACTTTTTATTTTTGTCTTTTTTGGATCTTATTGTTATCTGTATTGCGTACTCAATTTTCTGAATGTAACTTTGTCTTTAACTTAGAAGTATTATTTATTTTGAGAATTTTATTGAAAACTAATGAATTATCTAGTTGATGGGCACAATATTGGCAAATTGTTTGCAAACAACGTGCTAAAAATAGTTCTACTGCACAAGCACCCGTTCGGAATGTGTGGGAAGATGGGGAAGTTGAATGGGAAGCATTTTAAGTCAAGAAAATATGTTTTTTTTGCAGGAATTCTATTTTATTAGTGTAGAGGTATTTTTGCATTTTTCTGATTTCTAGAAAATTTAGTTCTTTAATGTCTTTAGGAAATTTTAATTTAATTATTTGTTAAGTCACTGTCTTTAATACTTATTGGATTATGGCAAGCATTAGTTGGATTTTTTTAGGAATTTAAATCCTTTTGGATTTGGTTTAGTCTTTTAAGCCTTTAGGTTGCAGGATTGGTACTTCTATAAATGCCGAAGCGTATATCAATTTTTTTATATAGTTTTCAGTCATAATAAAATTAAAGATTCCTGCAATTTTGCTCTGGAATTGTGTTGTTTCAATTCTGATCTTCCTTAGATGTGATTCCTAAACCTATGTGTGACTCATGGAAGTGTAGGGCTTTTGTAATTTTCTGGTTTCTGGAGAATTTAGTTATTTATTGTCTTTGGGAAATTTTAGTTGATTATTGAGTCATTGTCTTTCATCCTTATTGGATAATGACAAAGTATTAGTTGGTTTTTTGTTTAGGAATTCAAATCCTTTATGGGTTTGCTTACTTTTGTAAGCCTTTAGATTGTAGGATTGTTACTTCTATAGATACCTAGGCTTGCATCAGTTTTTTATATGCTTTTTTTTTTCGAGTCAAGTTTTTTTATACAGTTTTCAGTTATAATAAAATCAAAGACCACTTGTGCTACTGGGAAGGTCGCGGGTTCGATCCATGACTTCTCTCAGCACCCCCTGGGGAGGGACATGTAACAGCGCCCGCTCAGGATTAGTCGGGTCAACCGTAAAACGGGGACCCGGATACCTGTTCATCAAAAAAAAAAAAGATCCCTGCTACTTGGTTCAAGAATTAAGTTTATTCAATTCTAATCTTCATTATTGTGATTTGTAAACCTAGGTGTGACTCCTAGTAACCTATCCTATTTTTTTTCCTTGTTTTGTTTTCTGCATATTTCAGACCTGAAATATCAGTTTAATTCCCTATTTCCTGCAAATTACTAGTGGAATAGGTTTTCACAAGTCTGTTCGACATCACTTGTTTTCACACAAAACAGGTAGGCTCTCGAGTCCCATCTGTGGCTGCTTCTTCTGGAGTTAATGCAAGAACACCTCCAAAAAAGCCTTCCATTGGCCTAAAGAAACCATTCGAAGCACTTGGTTCTTCACCACCAATGTCAAGGTGTATAGCTTCTCTAATTGTCCTGTTGTTGAAAATGGTTCCAAATTGCTTGTTGATTTTCATTTATGATTTATCTTTGATGAAAAAATTTATTATATCATCTTGGGAAAATTTATTGATCATATACAGTAAGAAGCAAAAAGTAGCCGGGGCCTTTGCGGATCAGAGCATTGAACAGCTCAATGATGTAACTGCTGTCAGTGGAGTTAATTTAAGGGTATGTTGTCAGGCATGCTTATAGGGCACCGACAAGTAACGTGTGCTGCTATATTTCTTTGGAAGATGGTAATAATTTGTGTAACATTTACATTCTTAAATAGGAAGAGGAAGAACAGCTATTTTCTGGTTCCAAGGAGGACAGTCGAGTTTCAGAAGCATCTCGGAAGGTTGTGCAAGAAGAAGAAGAGAGATTAATTTTACAGAAAATCCCACTTCAGAAGAAGTTGGCTGAGATCAGTTAATTTTTCCCCATCTTATGTCTGATTTAATTCTATTCATGATGCACTTTTTTTATCCATGAAATGAGAAAGCGCCTATAAAAATAGCTCATAATTCTCGTATGCCTCTCCGGTCCAGTGGCCAAATGTGGTTTGAAGAATATCAATAATGATGTGGAGCGATGCCTGTCCTTGGTGAGATGCTAACTCCTTAGTCCTTATGTGATAACTATGAGATGTTTTCTTATGAAACTGCATCTTCAGTGTGTGGAGGAAAGAATGCGGGGGTTAATAGGTACCCTGATCAGGCTATCAAAGCAGGTCAATTTTGATTTTCTGATTGTACTGGAATTAACTTGGTAGTTTGTCATCTTTTTTTTTTTATATATATACTGATTTTAATTGGATCTCTACAGCGGGTTGATGCTGAGAAAACTAGACACCGGACTGTTATCACTTCAGATGTTCGGCAACAAATCATGACAATGAACCGAAAGGCTAGGGAAGAATGGGAGAAAAAGCAAGCTGAAGCAGAAAAGCTTAGAAAAGTTAATGAAGTGGGTGATAATATACATTTTATGACATGTTAGTTAAACTTGCCATCAAGTTGTGCAAGCAAAGAACATCATGCACCATCTATCTTTTAGCATACATTCTAAAGTTTCTTGGTTTGATGTCCATGAATGCAGCCTGAGGGTGATAATGGAGCAGAAGGAGACAAGGAGAAAGATGAAGGCCGCGTGAAAGCAGTTAAGGTATAAATTGATCATGTAACTATGCTTCAGAAGTTGTCTTTGGGCAAAATTAAAGAATTCTCTGGAAAAAAATTATTAACATGCAGTCAAACAAGGAAGAGGATGACAAAATGAGGACAAATGCTGCAAATGTTGCTGCTCGAGCTGCTGTCGGTGGAGATGACATGCTTTCAAAATGGCAACTCATGGCTGAGCAAGCTCGCCAGAAACGTGATAGTGGGACAGAGGCAGGATCAAGCTCCCAGTCAGCCAAAGATGTTAGCCGCAAGCCGGTATCAACATCTGGAAAAAATATGAAGGATGGTCAGGACCAAGAAAAGAGGAGCTCTGCAATTGGATCCAGTAAGTGTGAGAACTTGTGGAGCATATGCTAATGCTTACTTGTGTTTTGCCTTTTGTTTTTCAACCTTAGTTTCTGCTTTCAGCAGGGGCAAGGAAATTTGGAAGGAGCCAAGCAACTGTGCCTCAGATTAGGGTGGCACGTTCCATATCCGTCAAAGATGTAATTGCAGCATTGGAAAGAGAACCCCAGATGTCAAAGTCTACTCTGATCTATCGATTATATGAGAGGATTCGATCCGATGCTCCAACAGAATAGAGAATGTCTGGACCTCAAACTACTGAAGCTTTTAGAGGGATTGCAATCCTAGTTACAGTTAGATGTGTCCTAGCCTAGGAGATGCTCTGATTTGTTACTCGCTCAATGTAAGCTGTCTGGTGTGGCATCACTGAAAGCTTACTGCAGGAATCCAACACTTGTATGGACAATGGTCCACCCACACAGGAACTTTCGCTGACAAGACTACGGAGGGAGTACAATTTATGCTTGATTAAAATTATA
Organism: Bocquillonia castaneifolia; assembly: GCA_948193215.1. Lineage (NCBI taxonomy): Eukaryota > Viridiplantae > Streptophyta > Magnoliopsida > Malpighiales > Euphorbiaceae > Bocquillonia > Bocquillonia castaneifolia. Next base: position 4,234 of record CANYLF011058042.1, read on the forward strand.
AATTTAGTTTAGTAAAACTTCCATAAAATAATATTAGAACTAAAGAAAAATATTAATTTATTAAATAGTATTTTGATATATTTGATTGAGAAAAATTATTATTTAATTAAAATTATTAACTTATTGAATATTAATTAATCGGGGTAACCTCACTGTACTAGTAAATGCTTTCTTTTCCTTCGTGTAACTTCCTTTTTCTTTCGGAACTAATTCCATGTAACTGTTCAACTGCTATAGTGTAACGATTTATTCAATCAGGTTAATATAAACACGATATTTTGTAGTATTTGTTTTTTTTTAACACTGCAGCCATTGCTGTAGTTTCCCCAACAATCCCTTGTAAATCATTAAATTATAAAGTTCTTAGGTTTTTTTTTTTAATTTTAGTTTATTTTATTTTATTTGACATGTCAAGTGATGTAAATTATTCTAAAGGGAAAACAAGAAGATGACACTCAATTCAACTGAAGCGGGCTAGATAAATCCCAGTAAAATCCTGAGTTCTGTAATTTTTTCTAAAAAAAAAATCCCTCAACAAAAAGTAATTTTACTATTTGTGGTAAAAACCGATCGACCCTAAAGAGTCTAAAGTCAAAAACAAACACAAGTATCTTTCTCAAAGTCATTGTAGAGACAAAACAAAAACTTTGATATTTGTTTCAATTTGCGTTGCTAATAAGAAGAAAAAGAAGAAGCCAGCCATGTCCAGAGCTCGAGTTTACGCCGACGTTAACGTTCACCGTCCGAAACAGTACTGGGATTACGAGTCTCTCACCGTTCAATGGGGGTACATCAGTAAACCCTAAAAAAAAATCTAGGGTTTTGAATTTTGCTTATTTTTTCTTAAAAAAAATGAAAAATTAGTATAATTAACATGCACACTTCACTGATCATTTTGCAGTAAGCAAGATGACTACGAGGTTATTAGAAAAGTTGGTAGAGGAAAGTACAGTGAGGTCTTTGAAGGTATAAATATCACTAACAACGAAAAATGTGTTATTAAGATCCTCAAGCCTGTCAAGAAAAAGAAGGTTGTTATTTATTACTATTTTATTAATCTCTTTGCTTATAGTATTATTGCTAATTTTGCTTTTAGTGTATTTTATTACTACTAATAGTAGTAACAATTGTTTTATTTGTGAAATTTAACTTTTCGTGGAAATTGGCATTTGTACAGATAAAGAGGGAGATAAAAATACTGCAGAATCTATGTGGAGGTCCAAATATTGTGAAGCTCTATGATGTTGTCAGAGATCAACAATCCAAAACACCTAGTTTGATTTTTGAACATGTTAATAGTACTGATTTTAAAGTTCTGTACCCTACTTTCACTGATTACGACATTCGATACTACATTTACGAGCTTCTTAAGGTTATTTCTTTAACTTTTATATATAGGCACAATCGTTGTTTGGATGATAATAATAATGATCTGCTATATCCTTACTGAATCCATTGCTTTACATATATTTTTAGGCTCTAGATTATTGCCATTCACAAGGCATAATGCATAGAGATGTGAAACCTCACAATGTAATGATTGACCATGAGCTTCGTAAACTACGCCTGATTGATTGGGGACTTGCTGAATTCTACCATCCTAACAAAGAATATAATGTCAGAGTAGCTTCAAGGTAGTGGTTGATTTTTTTGAAGCTTAATTAAATAAGCTTCTGTATATGTTAAAAAAGATTTACTTTTTTGCTATTTAATAACTAGAGATCTTGTGCTCTCTAGTTTAATGACAGCAAGAATGCAATTTTTCCATTTAGATTAATAAAACATGCATGTACAGATCTGCCTGCTTACGATTGCGGTAGTTTTGATCTGTTAACCTCTGCTATTGCACTGCACTTACCAATTGAACCAAGGTCTTAACTGAGGTGTAAGTTTGGTTTGTCATACTTTAGGTTGGGCATTTGTTTCAACTGAAGTACGATTCATGGGAATTGTGGAGTTACATGTCTTATTTAATTAAATTCATCCAAGAAATTTTGCCACTTAGATTGCGGGTTCTTTTTAGATTCGTAAATGGTTCCATAAGCTTTTTGCATAAATGTTAAAAAGTCATTTATTGGTATTTAGGTACTTTAAGGGGCCTGAACTCCTAGTTGATTTACAAGACTATGATTATTCTTTGGACATGTGGAGCCTTGGCTGTATGTTTGCAGGAATGGTGAGCTTTCTGCTATATTTGCAACTTCTTGTTAGAGTATTGCAGTTTCATAGATGTGCAGTTGCCATTATCATATGGTGTAATTTACTTGACAACCTAGAATAACTGTTCTCAATGCAGATTTTCCGGAAGGAGCCATTTTTTTATGGCCATGACAACCAGGACCAGCTTGTCAAAATTGCCAAGGTAATTGAAGTTGATATTTGGTGCACAATGATCTTACAGGCATATGTGATCAGTACTCAGTAGCATTCTTGCTGTAAATACATATTTAAGCCTACAGAGAGTAATGGTGCTCTATAATTCCTCTGGTGGGTCCAGCATATAAAGTATCTCAAGTTTTGGTGTGATTGCATTATCACTAGCTCATCAATAAATTGAATTGACAGAAAGAGTCAAGTGCATTACTCATAATCTTCTCACCTCTTATGTTTCTCTCCCATCTTAGATGACTCTGAAAATCTTTGCAAAAATCTACTAATATAAGTATGTTTTGAAACTTCACGTTTTGGTCTTCAAAAATGATATCACGTGTTGAATAAAGTTTGATAGTTTGATATTGACACTTTCAACATGTGGTCACTCATTCCAGATCCAACTAGAAATGAAACTTCAAATTGAAATAGCCCTTTGACAGATCCTTTCACCATATCAATATCTTTATAATCTTACTTCGTTCTGCAATAATTCTGAGCTTATCATCAATGGCAGTTCCTTGCATTCCGTGTCACAACAATTTACCTGAAGCGGGCACAACGAGGAAAAATAATTAATTTATCAAAAATTTGAATTTTTCATGCTACTGTTGACAATAATATTTGAAAAACAAAGTTATTGGATGATCTTTAACCTTGTTTTATGCATTTACCTTTAGGTTCTTGGTACAGATGAGTTAAATGCATATTTAAACAAGTATCAATTAGAGCTAGATCATCGGCTTGAAGTTCAAGTTGGCAGGTATCCAAATTATCATTATTTTTTTCCATTTTATGCTGATATGCAAAGCATCTAATTGGCTATAAGCTTAAAGAAAGTTTGAAATGTGATTTTACTTTCCTATGATGGTGAGCAATTGGCATAAATGGGATTAGGAGGGCAATAGTTTATCTGTCATAGAATAGAAAGAAGGATATGGAACTTTGCCTTTGTTTAAAAAAAAATAACCAGTAATCTATACCAACAAAATATTTCCTGTTATTTTTCCCCTCATAGGATCCTCAAGCACCTTCTTTTATTACTGAACACATCTTAATCCTTGAGGTTTGTATACTTTATTTACATTTAACAGTCATCTATAAATTTTTTTTTCCTGCAGACACAGCAGGAAGCCCTGGTCCAGATTTATCAATACTGATAATCAGCATCTGGTTTCTCCAGAGGTGATGCAAAACCTCTTCTATGAGTTTTGATCAAAGAAACATTTTTACTTTTTCCACAGAGTTTTGCTTAATCGCAAGTTCTCTACTTAAAGCGATTGTTGATTATTTTGGTTTTATCTGTTTGACTAGCAGGCTATTGATTTTCTTGATAAGCTTCTTCGTTATGATCATCAGGACAGACTTACAGCTAGGGAGGCAATGGTAATTTTTAATACTCTGTTTGAACTATCTCTCTTTATTGATTACCTCATGGTTCATCTATTATAAGTTTTTTGGCTAATTGTTTTAGTAGCTGTGTGATTTAGTTCATAAATTCTTGTTTCTAGCTTCCAGTTTAGAATTCTTACGATCTCTTTGTATCAACTTAGAGTTTGCCTATTTAAACTTGAACTCTACTTGTTGCTGATTGTTCCCAGTAATCCAGGGCATTGAACTTGTCTATTCTTCAACCTGGAGTTTGCTTTTTCTTTAAACTTCTCATATTCTACTTTATGGGGTTATGGATTGAATTTTGCAAATTGATATCTGATTAGCCATTTTCACCTCACCATTACTGAGTTTCAATTTGATGCTTTATCTTTCCACTTTCTGCTTGCTAATGTCCCATCTTATTGATCAGTTGCTTGTCCTTTCAATGCTTGTAAGCAACATTTAGGGTTTTCTTTTAGCAGAGAGTTTCTACTGGTTGGAATCATGTGTTACCGGAGGCTAAAAACCTTGAGACTTGATTTTTTTAACTCTGAATTATGCCCTCCCTCTTCTGATTATTCGGCATCACAAAGTCTCAGATGTTATCCCATTCCAAGTTTTTCTTGTTTGGAACATCTGTTTTTAGTGATTATCAATTCAAATGAAGCTTCATCTAATGTTAGGAAAGTAGATTGTCCATTAGTAATAGACATGAATCATCTCGAGGACCCCATCCTTGTTGATTTGAGTTTGTATGACACTGCAAAATGGTAGCTTTTTTGTGAAGTTTCTCTCCTGAAATAGACTGGAGTGGTGCACAATGTAGATATATCGTGCTCATGTCAAAAATGTTTAATATAAGCTTTTTCCATATGACAATGGTGCTTGTCATTTAACAGCATAATGAAGAACATTGCATTTATCCAATTATCCTTCTAAACCTCTGCATTAGCAACATGATAAGAAATGTCAAGCTTAATTTGAGTAGCTCATTAAATGTGTGCATTTGCTTTTTAGGCTCATCCGTATTTCTCGCAAGTCAGAAGTGCAGAAAATAGCAGAATGCGGGCGCAGTAAGCAATGCCTCTTTGACGGACCTTTTGATTTGAGAAGTTGTGTATTACATTTGTACTATTTGTTTCACTACATTCTTTTGGTTATTGCAATACATATCCAATTTAGATCCTCTTTTTGGTATATCCTTTGAAGTTTAAACTTTGCGCATGTGTTGTAAATTGAACTCTGATCTTCAAGTTTCAATTATAATTTCGTTTGGGTCTAAGAGAGAACAATTTTGTTTAAAAGATCATGATACTTTAATTTATGTTCATATGCCCCATTCAGTTAAAATCCCCATGCTTTGAGGCTGAAAATTGGGGAAGCTAGATGTAACAATGGTGTAGGCAACTGAGCTCCACTTGCCATAGTAATGCATTTTCAATATCACCGTATGTGATTCATCAACCAGACCAGAGCATAGAATAAAAGAAAGGGAATGAATCAAAAGACAAGTGAATATAAACCAAGCAAATAATATGAACATATTAATTTCATTAACAGACAGCAATGATATCAAACTCCAATAGATTAGTTTGGATTGGAAACCAGGATAATATGACATATATGAGACTACACAGTTTTTTTTTTTTTTTTTAATAATGGTAATTTTCATTTCTTAAGGTGAGGGAAACAAGTAAGCACATCAGATTTTGGGTGTTTAGCTTCAGCATGCTCTCTGCACTTAACCTCTGTTGTGGTGCAAATGAATGTCTGCATGCACACTTTGCACTGCAACCAACACACAAAAACAATTAAAAAACCCATCTTTCTAATTTACTTGTACACTACTGGTAGATAACATAATAATAAAATTAAAAACCCACATCCTCAAGTACCTGAATAGACATGGCTTTCTTATTTGATTCAAGCTGACTACCTGCACACAGATCAGACCATATTATTACCACCATATAGATCAACCTGATCTATAAAATAATAATATGATTAAAGATGATCTGCAAAAATTCCAACTTGAAAAGCCAAAAAAATAAAGCAAATTATTTACCTCTAGAACCAGCTTTCTGCTTCTCCAAGTTCCTTTCACGAGCCGTCTTTGATTTCTGTCCATTGCCACCTCCCATTTCTCTTCTTTGGTATATTCTATTCTATTGGAAGTCTATAATAATATTATGAACACAACCACCTTCTTGCACACCAATTCTTTTATACTCACACACACACACACACAATAAGCACTGCCGTGCAGGGAAAGTGGAGGCCAGGACAGATCTATCAACTTTTTTTTCCTTTTTTTTTTGTTGATTTTTAATGAGTGAGTGGTAAAGAACGACGTCGTTTCTGTTAGCTCGTGACAAATACGTCACCGTTTCACGTTCTTAGTTTAGAAGCTTCCTTTTCTGGGGGCTGTCACGTGATTGGATTGGATAGATAGGACACAGACACTTTGGACATTTATTAGAATTCGTTGGTTTTTTTTTTTTTCTCTTTTGAATAAAGAATTCGTTGGTTGAAGTCATTTGCAAACATGAATTATTGGTTCCACTGTTCGTTTGCCAGTGAGAAAGAGAGCATAGGAATGTGTCACCTAACACAATTTTTTTTGTGACAACTAATGCATCGTGAAAATGAAGACGAAACTCAAAGTCATTAAAAATATGAAGCATATCCTATGAAATGAAGATGAAGCATCTCTAAATGGCCTAAAAATCAAAATATTTTCAGCTCCAGCTTCAGTTCAAATTTTGAGACAGCCCAAAATTAGTAGTGCAAAGAAGATCTACCCAGCCATGACACTGAAAAATACTCTCTAGCCCATTTGGCCCGTGATTCATCTTTACAGGTTAAAGGGTGAGGAAACCTAAATAAACTTATATTTTTTCAAAAATCTTCCATATATATATATATATATATATATAAATATATAATAGTAGGGAAGTCACATTCTCAATCAATTTTAGCTCAATTTTTATTCAATTGCTGATGTGGCAATTCTAATATATTTAACATCACTATCTCTCTTATTAAATAAATTATATTAATACTCTTTCATACATTTAATTACACACACACACACATATAAAGCTATATTTTTTTAGTTTGAAAATTTATTTCCACCATAATCCAAAAATATTATTTCCACCATTCTATACCATATATTAAAGTTGTAATATATATAATTATTAGTTTTTTTAATTAAAAGCTATACACACACACACACACACATAAAGCTATATTTTTTTAGTTTGAAAATTTATTTCCACCATGACCTAGAAATATTACTTCCACCATTCTATACCATATATTAAAGTTGTAATGTATATAATTATTAGTTTTTTTAATTAAAAGCTAAAATTTATATTTTAGCCACTCTTTTTTTTAATTTTTATTTATGATAATTATCCTTTCCAAAAAAATCAATATTTATTAAATATAATTTTAAAAAAATAAAGTATTATTTAATATTTATCTTACATTTAAATAAAGTATTATTTTATCCTATGCATATATAACTAAATATGTATGGCATATGATAAGATAAAAATAATCTTAAAATTGAATAATTTGATGATGTATTATAAGTAAGTTTAAAGTTTAAATTAAACTTAATTAATGTACACATTATATGATCAATTTTATTATTTTTTATTGTTCTTTATTTTTTTTTTATTATTAGCCGTTCTTGCAATAGGTTATATTTGCAATCACATTCAACAACAATTCATCTTAATCTAGTACTGTGGCTTTATTTGCAATATTCATTCATTAGGGTGATGCTTTACTATTAACCGTTCTCTCGATAGCTTGTTTCCATTCACATGTCAATCAATTTGATGCAATACAACCCGTTTGCCAACATTTTAAAAGATTTAGGCCAAAATACAAATAGTTTTTAAAATTAATTTTGTGGGTTTGAAATTGTTCCTACTTTTCTTGTTTTTGCTATAAATCTTCATATACTGATTGAAAGAATATACTAGTTA
>CANYLF011059086.1:0-10028 GCA_948193215.1 Bocquillonia castaneifolia
ATTCTTATTTTTACTATTCCATTGCCACTTGTCACTCCCCTCTTATGCCACTTGTCTTACTCTTACTCTCCTCATGCCACTTGTCCATCTTCTAGAAACAATCTCCCTACACCACTCCCTAAACTTATTTCTATTAACTATCTAATCCAACTCTCATACTTCTTTTACAAATAGCTCCTCAACTTTTCTTACAATCTAGTTCTTTAACTAATTTAACTCCCATCAATTCTATTTCACACAATTATACTTAATGATACACAATTAATAGAATTGAACCATCAAGAGATAACTCCTCAAATAATCAATTATTGCCATATAACCAATTAACCACCTCCAACTATTATATCTTTCAATTACACCCCTCCTACTCATAATCACCAATAAATCAACCTTAATTAACAAAATCAAACATACTAATGATGCCAATACTTAATGAAATGATTAATCATACTTAAAGGCATAATTAATTGTTAATTAATTATGGACGTTACACTCCAAGCCGCATCCCCATTCCTGCATCCAAAAATTAGGTGTCTACAGCTTGCTGCCGCTTTATCGGAGGTTTGGAATATTAACCAATAATATGAAAAATGATGACAAAGCACTAACCATATAATTTTTGGAAAAGAAATGTGTACCTTAGTTCTAGAGTGTGGACTCTCATCTCGGACCTCTACTGCCTCGACTTGGCTTCGCGGGAATGATGTTAATTTTCTTTGGAGGGCAATCGTCGCAACATTAATCTCCATTGGGGATTGGTTATTCTCCATTGAGACCGTTCCACTGGGGATTTTATGCTTTCTCTTTTGGTTGAGGGCAATCCTCTGAGATTGAAGAATCATCTTCTTAGTAATGCTCCACTGGGAATGTCTGCTTTCTGAGACTTCAATTCTGGAAGTTTTTCCACTAGGGAAAAATAAATTTCAAGGTTTGGGATAAGGTTTAATCTCACTCATTTAAATGCTTTCAGAGTTTAAAATGAGGTTTGGATCAGGATTGAATTTTAAATACTTTCAAAGTTTGGAAAAATTTGATCTAACTCGTTTTAAATACTTTCAGAGTTTAAAACGTGGTTTGGATCAAGATTGTTTCAAACACTTTCAGAGTTTGAAATAACATATTTGTTTTAAATACTTTCAGAGTTTAAAACAAGGTTTGTTAGGGCTAGTTTCAAATACTTTCAGAGCTTGAAACTATGTTTAAATCTTAGAAAATGTTCGGGAATTTTTTGGAATTTTTTGGGATTTTTCTAGAATTTTCTGGGCTTTTTTTTGAGCTTTTTAAAGTTTTCTGTAACTTTCATTTATCAACTCTGTCATTCTAACTATAGTTGTCTATAATTTCTAATGATCTTCTGAATTTTGCCCCCAATTGGACTCAATTTGGCCTTTCCTAGCCTTAAATCTTGATTTTTGACCTATTTGCATCAAAACTTCTGTCCTTATTTGAAAATTTTCTTCAGGGACCAACCTGGCTGCCACTTTGGCTTTTCAAAACCAGCGGGGTGTCCCTTCCTCTTCCTCTTTTATTTTTCTTTCTTCTCTTTTCTATATTTCTTTTCCATTCTTTTGATTTTTAACCAAAATTCTTGAGCATATACTTGTTAAAATGGCATTTTTGGCTGTACTAGACCCTCGTCTTCTTCCTCAATAGGATTTTATCTCCATTTTTGAAACTAGGGAGGAAACTTATGAGGTTGATAATGGAGGTTTAGCTTATGGAGACAAGGTTTCACCTCTTTCTTTCATTAAAAAACACATTTCTCTTCATGCTAAAGGCCGGGTAAGTGTTCCAACTCATTAATTTCATCATTGCATGACTGGGTACTGTTGATTTGCTTTAGTTTCTACAAAATAGAAGAAAAAATATTACAAACACCACCCGGAGGACCCAACACCAGTCCAAATGGTATTCAAGGGTTCCAATGCCAGTCCAATGAGACCAACTAGCGTTGGACCCCTAAACGCCACTTCGGATGAGTTTTGTGTCTTTAAGGGCTAAAAATTCATGTTTCGACTGTCTAAAATGCAAAATTATACCTATATGGATACTGTAAATGTGTATATGCATGTCTTAGCCTCCTAAGTTAATAAAAATTTGATAAAAATGATAAAGAATAATAATTTAAGAAGAAATACAATTAGGTTAGAATTTGAGATCATACCTATACTTTTGATCAAAAAGGCAATTTCTATAAAGCCCATTAGGTTGGGAGAGTGATGCCTCTTGAGGTGTGCACTTTGGTTCATCAGGATGGATTTGGACCATTTGCTAGTGCTTTACCTGCTCGTTTTGAGCATCAGGCAAGTTGTCATTGCAACAGCCGTTCTATGTAGGCACTGTTAGAGAGATGGTTCAATCCCACTCATACTTTCCAGTTGCCATGTGGAGAGTATACCATTTCTCCTATGTTCTTTTCTGCTGTCACAGGTCTGGCCTGTTCAGGGGAGCTGATCTCTTTTGATGTTAAGATTTATACTGTGAGTGAGGCTACTCAGGATGAGTATATCCGTCTGATGATTGGCCTAGTCCCTCAGAGGAAGACTTCTAGGCGACTTCATATTGATGAGATCGCTAACCACTTGCTGGGTTATGATGGCAGCGTGGGATGGCAAGCAGACAGGATGGCTCTTGCATTTATCCTGTATCTACTGGGTAGCACCCTTTTCTATGACACTAACAGCACAGTTCCTATCCATTTCATCCCCATTCTTAGGGATTTTACTCATATGAGCACATTTAACTGGGGATCTACAGCCCTAGCTTATCTCCATTACTTGATGGACCATGTCTCACTGGGTGGGAAGAAGCTTTACGGCTTCTGGCATGCTACTCATGTAAGTTAATTAACTATCTTCGCTTTATTTCCTACTTTTACTTTTAACTTCTAACTTTCTTTTCTCTTTTTTGTAGGTTTGGTCCATCGAGCTCGGACTGATTTAGCATTTTACACCTGTTCACTTTACTCGATGCTTTCCACTTCTGGGTCGTTGGGCCATGAACCGACAGCCAACCTATGAGACCTTGGTTCACGAGCATCGCATTCTTCTTAATGCTCTAACTATTGATGATGTAAAAAGAAACAAACTTGTTAGTTTAAAACAACTTTTGAAAGTTTTCAGAAACTTACCTATTTGCTCTATTCTTGCAGATTGATGTTGACTGGCTGGGTAGTGTAGAGAACTTTCCTAGATATGTGTATGCCAGCAGACTGAAGGATAGGTTAAGGATTCTCCTTGAGGGCCCTGGGATACGAATGTGGTATCTCAGAGAGAGTACTCCAGGCAAACATGTAGAGTACGTGTACATCCTCCGACAGACATGTTATGGGATCATACCATGGTTGGTGAGGCTTTGGAGCGAGCACTTTCTGGGGCTCCTTGTATTGCTTTCTTGGTTCGATCCAAGGCTTATGCTAAGTTTTTACTGAAGAGATGTCTTCCTCGACTTCCCCTATCTGAGTAGAGATTAGCTCAGGTATGCATTGTTCTTCAAAGTCTCATCCATTTTGAACCTTTTGTTTAAGTGCTGATCTTAGAATATGCAGGCGCGAAACGGCATTGTTACTTTCACTATCCCTGGAGATTCTGATGAGGAGGAGGATATCGATGCTCCAGAGGGTAGGGAGGCACAGGCTGGGGATGCCTCTGAGTCGACTAAGGTGCCTCTTGTTGCTAGTGATGAGACTGGGCCTAGCCTTTGACCTCCTCTGATGACTGCGACCATGCCAGGAGTTAGAGTTACCCAACAGCGGTCTCAACAACCATCTCATAGGCATCCTCTAGAGTACCCTACTGACTGCATTCAGGTGTGATCACTTCTTTCCCAGGTCACACTGTTCTTTACCATTCTCCTACTAGCATTGTGGAGCGTTCTCTGACTCCCGCTTCACCTTACATCACTTTGGTGCTTTTCTAGATTTGATTCTATTTTTTTGACTTGCTTTCTTTCTTAGATCCTGACTACTGAGGTTGCTAGCCTTGCTAGCTATTATTAGGCTAGTAAGGCTCTTACTATTGAGGCTTGTGATGCTTGTCGATCAGCTTATGAGCGTTCCTCACAGATGAACCATTACTTGAGAACTCGTCTCAACGAGTTAGAGGCAGCTGCAGCTTTAGGTTCAGGTGATCAGGATGAGGATGTAGATGCCCCTGTTGATACGACCATTGCTGGTGATTATTCTCATCAGGAGGTAGACCATGATGATGGAAAGCCTTAGATGTTGCTTTCTTGACTTGTTTGAACTATTTTAGAGATGCTTCATCGGCTTTGTTTTTCTTTTCAGACTTGTACCTGCACTTTATGATCTATGTACAAATATTCATTTCATGATGCATGTTTTCCTAATTTTTCTATGATGTATGCATGAAATGATATGCTTAGAATCCCCCAAAAGTTAAAAATCCGTAAACTCTTGGTTGCTGGTGTTGGAGCATAACCAATGCTTGCAACGCCATACCATCTGCAGATGTGATTAGTTGTGACTTTTTACTCCATTTTTTACTCCTTTAGGAATCCTTTCCTTGCTTCTATAAGTGAAGAATTCATCCGTTGGCATTATGAATGGTGGAAACTTACTTATGTGACCCTTAGTACTGCAGATAATTATGTAGTCGTTGCCGGCTTCGGGACTATAACCTTCTACATTTCTGCTAGGGTTTATAGACAATACAGGATGGTGCAGAGAGTTCTTACTGCTATCCCCAGTTTCACAACTTATGTTGTTATCACTTACTTCCTTAGGGACTTCCGCATTCGTTCGGCTGGCAGAAGCATCGCAAAGTTACTACTGATGATTACAAAGCCTTGGTTAATATGATAAGTGTTGTTTTTGTAATTGAATTGTCTGACTCTATCGAGGATCTTATTGGTGCAGATTAGCTTGTTCTACAGGCTGAACTGTCTAATGATGGTAAAAATGCTGAATTATATGATGCAAGTAGCACAAAAGATGCAAAAAGAACTAGAGAAGACTCAAGAAATGCATTGGAAGCTGGCTTTAACAATATCAAATGGAACAAGAAAAATAAGAAAAATCAAGTCTCATAGTTGTTTATTTTATTCATGCAATGTTTTATATTTTTAGTTATGCAAACATAGAATCGAATATCATAAGTAGGTTTGACAATTTTCTCATGCAAGGTTTATTTTATTAATATTAGCACAATAAGCGTACTTTAACAAATTACATTTAGTATCACTGCTATCTTACTTTCTTCTCTCATTTGCCTTTATTTTTGCCTAGACTGTCTCTTTTTGAGTTTTTCACCCTAGTAGGCTTGCCCTCATTTTTTCCTGGAATGCCTTTTTTTAAGGTTTTCACTCCAGCGGGCGCCCTAATTTTTGCATGAGCCATCCAGATGGATTTTCAACTCATCGGGCTTTTATTTATTATTATACATTTTTATAAAGGTAGTATTTCTTAAGATGACCCAGGTTGATGGGTTCTCCGAACTTGTTCCCTTCCTGATCTGAGATCTTCACAGCTCCCTTAAGCAGAATCTTCTTGACCAAATATGGACCCTCTCAGTTTGGCTTGAACTTTCCTCTCGGGTCAAACAAAATAGGCCTAGCTTGCTTCAGCACACAATCTCCTTCTTTGATTGGCCTGACTCTGACTTCTTCATTGAATACCCTGGCTATTCTCTGTTGATACACCTAGGTATGATGCATAGCCTTTTTTGTCTTTCCTCTAAGGACAACAGCTGTTTATATCTTGATTCAACCCATTGTGCTTCAGGAATTTCTGCTTCTAGAGCCACTCTCAGTGATCTGACTTGAGTCTCAATTGTCAACACAACTTCACCTCCAAACACCAAAGAATAGGGAGTTTCCCCTGTTGCACTCCTCATGGTTGTGATGTAACCCATGAGAGTGAAGGGTAATTTATCTCCCCAATCCTAGTAGGTCTTCACCATCTTAGCCAGGATCTTTTTGATAGTCTTGTTAGCTGCTTCCACTGCTCCGTTGGCTTGAGGTCTATAAGGTGATGACCTGTGATGTTTAATCCCCTTTTCTTCTAGCAAATCTGCTGTTTCTCCTTGGACCTGAACTCCATTGTCTGAGACTATATGATGAGGTTGCCCAAATCTGTTGATGAGCTTTTTATTGATGAATTCAGCTATTAACACCTAATTTTTGATTCAGGAATATGGAAGCGGCTCGGAGCCCAAGTGATGATTGTTCATGTTTTAAATAGCACGAATTGAGTTGAAAATTTCTTTATAAAGATTGCATAGCTGCATTCATATCTTTTTCTAAACCTACAGAGCGTGCTTTCCCTAAAACCTCTGTTTTAAGCAAAAATAGTGCTCTTTTCAGATGGTTTTCATCATAACTTTCTCTACAGGTATCAGAATCACTTAAAATTTTACTAGTTTATAGTTGAGCCCATTCAACACATTTTCTCAGTTATACGTTTTTGCAAAATCCAACATTTAGAGGCCTAAAAGGGCCCAACGCCACTCTTTTGAGTGGAATTGGGCCCAACACCACTTTTTTGAGTGGAATTGGCCCCAACACCACTCTTTTGACTGGCGTTGGCACCAATGCCACTCATGTGACTGGCGTTGGACCCAACACCACAAGAAAGACTGGCATTGGGCCATGAACGCTAGTTCCATGGTTTTCAACATAAAAAGCCCGTTTTCAACCTATTTCAGCTTGGAATGGCCCGTACAAGCCGTACACAGGTCCCAAAGCCCTGGAGGACTATTTTTGACCAAATATCCTTTGCTTTAAGCTCAAGTCATTGAATTTCATTAGGAAAGTGATTATGGTAACCCTAGCTTAAGTTTTAAGCTATTACGGTTACAAATACACTTCTAAAACTAGGTTTTGGGGGGTTGGCAACAATGCATATGAATTTAGGGTTTAGTTCATGATACTAACACTCTAAGTTCACTTCATTTAATAAAACACTTAATTTAGGCATTCTTTCACACAAAAACTCATCAAAGGTGTCATCTTTTCTATACAAAAGGTGTTTTGAAGCTTCAAATTTATTCAAAGAAGGCTCCAATAGTAGCTAATCATTAAAAAGCAATACTAAAGTCAGCCAAATTAGGTCTAAGGGTACTCAAGCACTTCTAATCCAATTCCTTAAAAGATCTAGGTTGTTTTGCCATGATTCATGCATTATGATATGTTTTAGTGAATGTTTTACGCATTTATGTGTGTTTTTCGGGCTTGGTAAACCCGAAAATCTTATTTTTCATCAAATCATGCATGCTATTTGAATTTTGGCCACCAATGCCACTATCGGGAGTGGCGTTGGGCACCAACGCCTATAGGTAAGTGGCGTTAGGCCTAAACTCCAGTCCTATGAGTCACGTTGGTCCCTGTCTTATTACTAGAAGTGGCATTAGGCTTTAAGTGGAAGTGTATGGGTTTGTATAGTTGTATACAATATCTTTCACGTGGAATGCAGCGACAAGGTAAGCTTCTAAACCTTCTTTGGTAATTATTTAGATGTGCTCTTTCATTTAATTGGCTATTAATGCTTATTTGGTAATCGTTTTAGGTCTAAAATGGTAGAAACCCTAGGTTATGTTGCTATGTTGATGTGTTATGTGTTGTTATGACTCATGCATGTTAATTTACCTTAATTAATGGTTGGTAATTATTGAAAGTAACTCTTGTTTGTTATTAGAAACTCACTCTTACATGTTTGTATGTAAAAGGTAGGTTATTACTATTATATGTGTTTTATTGCTTTATTAGAAGGAATGAAGGTTGGTATAATACTAAGAGTATTAGGTAAAGAATCACATGCTAGGAATTGATAAGTCGGATCCTTGAATCTCTAGGATCAATGCGCCTTTCATATTCTTAAGAGGAATCGGGGTGTACACCTTGTAAGATATTCCCGATTCCGGTTTGGGTGGAGACTACCACTTCAGCCCTGCAGTTGAACACACAGTCCCTCAGTTGCTAGTCATGGCTCAGGCTCTAAGGCAAAACCTGCTTGTCTGTAATTTGGCAACTCTACTAAGGAGCTTTGACAGACAGACTTATGATTCAAGTAATTACCAGTACTCTTTTTATTATGCTAAACTCTAATTCCTTTGCATTCATTCTTGCATTATAACACCCTACCTCACGGGTACCATTGGTCAAGCCGCCTATGATTTACAATAGTTCTTCATAGGAGGCGAAATCAATGACTACCACTCATAGATGGAATTGTCCTACTATTGCTTACCATCTTTGTTATGGTTAATGAGTGGTAGTTAATTGGAAATTCTAAGCTGAATGTCATACCATCGCTAGAACCTTTTTTGAAAGAGGGAGATGGTTAATGGGAACCTTCTTTTAGTCGAATCTGACCGAAGCCAGGTAATGACCGTAGCAACTTCCTTTAGGACTTACCAAATAATTTCTTTGTTATGTGATGCCATGAAGCCGTTATAATGTCTGAGTCTAATGTTATTGTTTTAACTCAATGCCTATTGCTTGCCAATGGAGGAAGCACTAATTTAATTGTACCTAACTAGTGCAACCTTACAACATAGGGTCACTTAGAATTAGGATTAACGACCTTAATTACTACCTTTGAGAAAGGGGTGTTGGTGTGTCGATCTAATTGTACTTGACTGATGCTAAAATGACCCTGGAACAAGGGGAACATTAAGGGAGTTCGTTAAAGCAAAGATATGGGATAAGGTCATAATAATGACTTATTATTTGGTTTGAATGTTGAAAGCTCTTTTGTATGCAAACGTGCATGCTATGTCGATAATAGCATCCCCCGTTGATACGACGGCCCAAGCCAATTCCTATGAATGTTAACTTGCCAAATGAATATGTGTGTGGGAGAAATAAGGTTGGAAAGTCTACCACTTGGTAGTATGTGTGTTTGACTAACGTTTACTACTTGTGCCCCCTTGTAATGCTTGCCTTGCATTCATGTATCTTGTATACACATGTCATAGCATGCTAACCCTTTGTTTTGCAACAACATAGATCCTCCTAGTACACCTTGAACAAGACAAGGTACACAGCTCATTCGAAGTTCCTAAGAAAGTGCAACAAATGCTCCTAATTCCCCCGACATCATGGCTGGACTGAATGATGACCTTTTGAAAGCTCTACAAGAGATGGTTGAGAATGGAATCAAGAAAGCTTTGAAAGACTAGGATGACCGTAGGAATGATGACCAGAATAGTTCTAGTGAGGAAGAGGATGACCCAGAAAAGAGGCCCGAGCTTAAGGCTATTAATTCCTTGACTAAGAAGATGGAAAAGCTCCAGGAATTGGTGAGAGTCAAAGACTTTGATTTTGACAACCTCGGTCTATGAGGCATAGCTAGTCTTCCCCCCAAATTTAAAGTGCCTGATGTGTCCAAGTTCAACGGAGCTAGAGATCCAAGGATGCATCTTAAGCAATACATCACAATCATGTCAGCCACTCCTCTGAATACCGAGCAGAAGCTTGGGTTGTTCTCACTCTCTTTGGAAGGGATAGCTTTGGATTGGTACCATGCTCAATCAATAACTACTCAAGCTAATTGGAAGGCTCTCAATGAGGCTTTTAGGGAGCAATTCTCTCATAATGCTACCCTAGAAATTTCATTGCAAGACTTAGAGAAGATAAAGCAAAAGGATGGGAAGTCTTTCTCAGAATTCCTCACTAGATGGAGAAACAAAGCTACCCTCATGAAGAACATGCCCTTTAAAAAGGATCAAGTCCAAATGGTGGTTCGAAATGTCCTTCCAGCTTGGGTGGAAAACTTGCAAATGATGAACCCAAGAAGCTTTGATGAACTATATGATGATGGACTTCAAGTTGAGGAAATTGAAGCCATGAAGCATGAGCCCCTACCAAAAGCTTTTGAAGGACTTGGAGAGCGAGATTCAAACTATCACTCAGACGAGTAAATGGGCATCACCACACCAAACTGGAGCATACATGTGTTCATCAAGCCTCTAAGATTTGCCTCATGTAGCTTAGCACAATAATAACCCTTTCGGTCAATGATAGGACATCTGTTTCACTTTGTTTTGTTAATGTTTTTCTTAATAGCATGA